>JANWGL010005143.1:0-50302 GCA_025200755.1 Ceratobasidium sp. C01 | reverse complement strand
GGCGTGATCAATCGCGCGCAACAGGAGGAGAAAGAGAAGCAGGCGGAAAAAGAGGCGCAGGAGCGGGAGAGGAAGGAGAAGCGGACGCTGACGAAGAGCGTGAGTGTGGGAGGCGGGTCGGCTGGGGGCGGGCAAGGAGGACAGGGTGGGCGGAGAGCGGAGATGCCTGTTCGGGGGCCGCAGTATGAGATGCAGAATCGGCAGGTAAGGCGCCATCCTCCGCGCGTATCGAGTGATGTTCAGGTTTGACCTTCGATTTTGATAGATGGCGGAAGAGTACCCGCCTCAACACGGCGTACAGTTATCGCGGTCCGCGTCTGCGCCGCCCGAGAGGCAATACCATCTTCCTGCACGACAACAACCAGCGCAGATTCCACAAGGGAGGCAGTCGGGCGAGGAGCAATTTGGGTACACTGCGCCTGTGAATGGACTTCCACCAGGCGCGATGGCCCCACAAGGAGGAATATTTGGGGTCAGTGGCGCGGGCCCGGTGTCGAATGGTCCTTATCCGCCTATGACAAGACCTAAATCAGCTGGTAAAGGCTCAAGCGGTGCGAGTGCGACAGCGGGGACGGGGAGAAGACCGAGAACAGCGGAGGGCTCGCCAGGCGTGGGTGAGGACGACGTCCCGCTTGATAGGATTGGGGGATCGCTCGGGAGAAGAGCACGATAGGTTCGTTTCTGTGCGTGTGTGTGGGTGGGTGGGGCTGGAGTCGTGTTTTGTCAGTTTGTTGTTGGTTTGTCGAATCGTTGGAGGATAATCTTTTGGATGAACGCGAACTATATTTTTCATCATTTTCTTTTTTACTCTTCTACTTTTTCTTAGTAGTTGGTCGAGTTTTTCTTCTTTTTGGTTTGGACACAGAACTCGTACTCGCACCCCCACCCGGTTGTACATACACATCCGCCCGCCCTAGTCGCCTCGCCTCGCCCCGCTCGTTGTACACCGCTTACCCTCTCCACTCACGCTTGTCGTACCTTGTATACCTACGCACGCACGCATAGATCGAACTTTTTTAGTTCTCCATTCTTTCGCTCGTTTAATCCTCACCTACCCTACTCCTCTCCTACCATTTTGCGAGCTCGGGTTGCTCCCGTCTCCCGTCTCGCTCGATCAAGTACCTTACTGCTCTCACAGTCCGTTTTCTCGTTTTTTTCTGCTTCGGTTCTTCTGCTTCCTAGCTTAGTCCCTATGCATGCAACGAATCTTGTGGCATTATTTATGTAGTTTTTTTACACGTTGGTGTGGTTCCGAACGAGTAAATGAGATTAGAAGAGCAAATAGAAGGGGGAGACAGCTATTCGTGGCGCAGGGTGGGTGGTACAGCACATGCGCGCTTGACGTGTCATGATTGGGGGTGGGGGCGAGGAAGGATGAGAACGTGGTGCTGCGGATCCCGGGGCGTCCGAGGCTGCAGGTTGTGACGGGACAAGTTCCGCGTGCATGTCTGGTGGCAAGCTTAGTTCTGGAACTTGCGGAGCGCTTGAACTTCGTCGAGGAGATTTTGAAGCCTCTCTTCGTCGATTTTAACCAGGCTGAAAAACATAAGTACAATATATCAGTTCCTGGGGGGAGTGTTATGAAGTGGGGTGGAGGCGCACCTCGGGATAATGTTTCGCGCCTCGTCCACGTCGGCAGGACACAAGTTCGCAATCTGCGCGGTCTCAAACTGAGTCAAGTTAGGCTCACGCCTGAGCGCTCTATTGAGATAATCAAAATGAGGTGAGTAAAATTCGGCACGCGAATAAAAAGGAGACGCACTCTCGGACGGCGCCGGATGATTCAGTCGTATTGAACTTGGTGAACGTTTTGACGTAATCTAGCGTTTTATTGTACACTCTACAGCGGCCGGTTCAGTTCCAACAAGGCTTAGACGTGAATTTCATACGTACGTCGTGTCCGGAGAGTCCTTTTCTCGATGTTCGAGGAGGTACTTTACCTCAGAGATGAGGAGACAACCTGCATTGTTAAACTCTGCGGGAAAGGTTATAACACGATTAAAAATGGCAAGAAGGTATATTTGACGCGTACCAGAGCCGAGTTTGAGCGCTGCCGCATCTTCTTCTTCGTGTTGCGTTCGGCGGGTGCGTGTGGCCATCCTTAACCAAGCACTCAGCGCTAAGAGTGGAAAGCACGTGATATAGAAACGTACATATGTGTAAACACATATCGATGGGAGCTCCGAACCGAATCCCGACGAGGTCTTAAACTAACTACATTTCTGATAGTATTCGAATTTTTATATCTCTTGAACACTTCAGACCTCGTGTAAACGGTTCTGTGTTTAGGGGATGTCTTTATCACCTCATATGTAGTACCTGTTCCCCTGGATCGCCCACGGTTTCCCCACCTAATCTCTGAGTTGTATCATGACATGGCACCGAATACACCCGAGCAAACACTTTTAAGGCCGAATCCGTATCCCTCTATGATTAGGCAGCCGGACTCGTGTGAGAGTGGCGTGCTTCATGTAGGGGGTATGTCCACGCAAGGAAAGCGATCTGCTGCTCAGAATATTACCTTGTCTTTTCAAGTACTATAGAATAGCTCACCTACCGGGATTTGATGGACCGATCGCCCTGAAGGGATAGAGGCTTTTGTACTGCCTATCGTGCAAGGAGTGGGAGAGATGCCTTGCGTGTGATATGATGAACGTGCATATAACCCGTCGCCCATCCCCTCTCTCCCAACCACAACAGTCGATACAGCTCACCATGTCCTTGATACTTCAATGGTTGGCACTTATCGGGGTGTTTCTTGTTGTGCATTTTAGATGGAGGAGCCTCGGTGTCACGCCCCTTCCACCTGGGCCACCACCTCTGCCTCTACTCGGCAATGCGTTGGAGGTGAGACAATCGTTTATTTGATAACTTTTCTGTCTAAAAATATATCTAATATATCCTTAGATACGTCGAGCAAAGTTCCTATGGTTGAAACTCGCGGAGTTCGCAAAATCATATGGTGCGCCACCAATCATTTACGATCACATACTGACCTAAACGTATACCGCCACTCTAGGGGGAATAATTACAATATGGATCGTTCAGCGCCCTGTAATTGTTTTAACTGACCCTCAAATCGTCAACGAGCTCTTTGAAAAACGTTCGGCGACCTTTTCTAATCGCCCGGTGATCCAGATGGCTGAACTGTAAGCATACATTTAAGGTTCAGGATCCAAACACATCTGACTCGTTCCGCACACCTATTGATAGGGCTGGTTGGGGAGAGAGTGTTCTATTCACTCAATACAACCCAAGGCTTCGGGGGTTTCGCAAGATGCTTCACCAAATGTTCAACCCCCGAGCTACGCTTGATTATCAAGATCTTCAAAAGAACGAAGTCAGAAAGCTTATGAAACGGCTTATTGATAGACCCGAATCATTCATGCAACACATCCATCTGTAAGTACAGTGTTGGAATTTGCGTTCAGGTGGAGACCGAGAAGTTGAACTCGGCTTAGCATGGCCAGTAGCGTGTCGATTAGGATCGCATATGGGTATACAGTCGATGATCCAAATGATAAGTTTATTCGAACGGCTGAGGAGTTTATGACTGCGATTGGGGAAGGTAAGCTTAACGACTTCTTCTGATAGTATTCGTGCTTATTGTATGCGTATAGCAACGATACCCGGTCGTTGGATGGTCGAGATCATACCACTCTGTAAGCAAACTGCCGTCAAGGATCCAAGTCATTCTAATGAGTTATCTTTAGTACGATTCATCCCACCCTGGTTCCCTGGGGCTAGTTTCAAGCGGAAAGCAGAGCAGTGGGCGAGACATACAGTGAAGCATAGGCAGGAGCCGTTCGATTTTGTTCTTAAGAATATGGTGCGTTACTTGCTTGAGGCCCTTGATTGCTTTATAACGACGTTGATGCCTGATGGTCGATTAGGCTGAAGGAAGCGCGGTACCCTCTTTCAGCTCAAGGTTACTGGAGCCTGAAGATGAACTTCCGGTGAACGCAGAGGAGCGAGACATGATCAAGGTTTGCTACAGTAACAAATGAGAGACTTGGATATTTACGAATCTTTCGTTTAGAGTATAGCATCATCTCTATACGGTGCCGGCGCACATACAACTGCGTCCCTCCTCCAAGGTTTTTTCCTCGCAATGACCCTCTTCCCAGAAGTTCAAGCTAAAGCACAAGCTGAAATCGACGCCTACTTCAGCTCAACCTCCAACTCTCAAGTCCAATTCTTGACTGTTTCAGACCGCGACCACCTCCCGTATACGAACGCAGTGGTGACTGAAGTGATGCGGTGGCATCCTGTGACTAATCTTGCTGTACACTGTTCGGGGGAGGAAGACGAGACGGTATGTGGTTATCGGATTCCTGGGGGAACGATGGTTATTGCGAATATTTGGTAAGGCTCTTCCCTGTCTTTGACGTAGGGTGGAACTGACTAGATAGTTAGGGGTCTTTTGCACGATCCTGCTGTGTACGTTGACCCAGGACGATTTTGGCCTGAACGGTTTTTGGGTGACCATCCGGCGCCGGATTCAGGGTTATATGCGTTTGGATTCGGTCGAAGGTACGAGCACATCCTTCTGCATGATGTTTTGTCTGAACGGCTTCACTTGAGCGCAGGTTATGCCCCGGACTACACATCGCGCGCCAATCGTTGTGGCTCGCGATTAGGTAAGGGGACATACGCTCAAAGTCGCATCGTAGAGGCTAATGGTCTATATGTAGCAATCTTTTGGCGAACTTCGTAATTAGCAAGGCGCTTCGGGATGATGGGACTGAGATTGTTCCAGAGGAAGCGTTCACGAATGATGTCCTTAGGTGCGCACTCATACACCTCTGAGTATATCAAGCTTGACGATATTTTTTGTCCTTACAGCTCCCCAAAGCCATTTGAATGTTCGGTTAAAGCCCGGCCACATACCCCTCAAGTGTTAGCGGAGGTAGAGACATAGTAGAAAGTCAGGAGGAGCTTTTCGACCGATTGTTTAACTATAAAGCCTATTCTTCACTGTGTTGATTTACCCCCATTCACAATTCAAAAACGACCTTTTGGAAGAATGTGGAGTGGAACCAAACGTCACTAACTCTGCGCAAACATCGAGTGTTTGGGAGGCTATCTTAGCTTTGATGCGCCTGATGGAAGAGCCCCCCTACCAGAAAGAAGAAAAAAGGAGCAGTGTTCAGTGTTTTACAGTATGTGCTCCGAGCATCCCGAGTCTCGTTCAAGACTGCCCGTCCGTCGACACGCCCAGCCACCACAATTCAGTCCTATTTATAATCTTAGGCGCTGGACGGGGAAACCGGGGGGGGGGCAATTCATGGAGTGGTCGTATGAGTCAAATCATGATGGAGACGCAAGATCAAGCAAGTGTTCGATGGCTTTAGGTCGGCCCGAACGGACACTCCATATGGCCAACTTGCCGCTTTTTTACGATTAAGTAGTTCGATTCGAGTGGGAATGGTATGCTTTGTATGAAAGATATATCTACACGAGGAATCATATCCGCTACTATTGAGACACCCATATCTCTCTAGGTATAAGAATTCATATACGGGAGCTTGATGGATCAAAATACCCTCCTCACAGCTTGCACCGCCGTCGTGCGGGGGTGGAGCAAGATGGGTTTCTTGAGATATATAGAGTGTAGATATAATGCTATCGCTGCCATCCCCCCCTCCCAAATTCGATAGCGCGGCGCAGCTCAGTATGTCTTTTATAGCTGAATTTCTGGTACTCGCTGGAGTACTTCTTGTTGCGTATTTCAAGTGGAAGCACCTCAACGCTACGCCTCTGCCACCCGGACCTTCCCCTGTGTTTCTACTTGGTAATGCGTTGGAGGTCAGACGCTCATTTGTTTTGTTCATCTGTTATCTGAAAACATGTCCATTTCGCCCTCAGATACGTAGAGCGAAGTTCCTATGGTTGAAACTTGCCGATTTTGCAAAAACATATGGTGCGCCACCAACCCTTTACGATTACATACTAACCGCCACTTAGGGGGAATAATTACGATATGGCTACTCCAGCGCCCCGTAATCGTCTTAACTGATTCTCAGATCATCAATGAACTCTTCGAAAAGCGCTCGGCGACCTTTTCTAATCGCCCGGTGATCCAGATGGCCGAATTGTAAGCATATAATTACGACTCAGAATTAAAATACACCTGGTTCATACTTTGCGCTTATTAATAGAGCCGGTTGGGGAGAGAGTATCCTGTTTACTCAATACAACCAAAGACTTCGGACCTATCGCAAGCTGCTTCACCAAACGTTCAACCCCCGAGCTACGCTTGACTATGAAGACCTCCAAACGAATGAAGTCGGAAAATTGATGGAGCGCCTTATCGACTGTCCTAGTGCGTTCATGCAGCACGTCCACCTGTAAGTGTGATAATCTAGTTTATTTTAGGGTAAAGGTTTATTACTTGGAGCCTCTATTAGCATGGCTGGGAGCGTGGCCATTCGGATCGCGTACGGATATACCGTTGACGATCCGAATGATAAGTTTGTTCGGTCGGCTGAAGAGTTTATGACTGCTATTGGAGAAGGTACGATCAACAGTATCTTTTATTGACCCAAACATTAATTGTATGCGTGCAGCAACTATACCTGGTCGTTGGATGGTTGAAACCATACCGCTTCGTAAGTAAACCGCCGGCCGAAGTCTGACTGGCGCTAATGGAATTTATGAAGTACGATACATCCCATCTTGGTTCCCCGGGGCGGGTTTCAAACAAAAAACGGAGCAGTGGGCGAAACACACGGCGAAACATAGGCAGGAGCCATTCGATTTTGTTCTTAAAAACATAGTGGGTCGCTTGATTGTACTTTTTTACGATTGCTCAGACTCCTGATGCCCGGGTAGGCTGAAGGAAGCGCGGTACCGTCTTTCAGTTCGAAGCTGTTAGAGTCTGAAGATGGTCTTACGGTGAATGCTGAAGAGCGGGACATGATCAAGGTTCGTTACAGCAACGAATAAGAGACTTAAACATTTACGAATACTTCGTCCAGAGTATAGCATCTTCCCTGTACGGTGCCGGCGCACACACAACTGCGGCTCTCCTCCAATGTTTTTTCCTCGCAATGACTCTCTACCCGGACGTCCAAACCAAAGCACAAGCTGAAATTGATGCCTACTTTGGCTCAGCCTTCAACTCCCAAGCCCAATTATTGACTGTTCCAGACCGCGAGCACCTCCCGTACACGAATGCGATAGTGTCCGAAGTAATGCGGTGGCATCCGGTGACCAACCTCGCTGTGCATTGTTCCGGGGAGAAGGACGAAATGGCGTGTGGGTATCGGATTCCCGCCGGGACGATGGTCATTGCGAATATCTGGTAGGGCTCTCCCCTGTCGCCAACGTTGGACCGGGCTGACTAGGTATTTAGGGGGATTCTGCATGATCCCACTGTGTACGTTGACCCAGGACGGTTCTGGCCTGAACGGTTTTTGGGCGACCATCCGGCGCCGGATTCAGGGTTATATGCGTTTGGATTCGGTCGAAGGTACGTGTGCATCCTTCTGCACGCTGTTCCGTCTAAATGACTTCACTCGAGTGCAGGTTATGCCCTGGACTACACATCGCGCGCCAATCGTTGTGGCTCGCGATTAGGTAAGGGGGTATGCGCTCATGTCGTAAAGTAGAGTCTAATGGTCCATCCGTAGCAATCTTTTGGCGAACTTCGTAATTAGAACGACAATTCAGGACGATGGAACTGAGATTATTCCGGAGGAAGCGTTCACGAATGATGTCCTTAGGTGCGTGCTCCTATACCTCTGAGTATATCAAGCTTGACGGTATTTTGTCATTATAGCTCCCCGAAACCATTCGGGTGTTCAGTTAACCCCCGTCCACATGCTTCTCAAGTGTTAACGGAGGCAGAGACCCAGTAAATTTCACCTTGGCTGTGGTTATATAGTGCAAATACTCCGAGTCTCGTGGAAGTTTGCTGATGTATAAATACGCCAAGTCATCATGCTTCAACCCTATTTACAATGTTAGATACTGGATGGGGAAACTAGGGGCAATCCATGGAATATTTGTGAGTCATATCATGACGGAGGCGTAGGATCAAACAGACGTTCAACGGTTGTAAATCGGCCCGAACGGTCACCCCGTATGGACAGCTTACCGTCTTTTACGATGAGGCAGCTGAACTCGTGTGAGAATGGCGTGCTTTATAGGGGAGACATGTCTACACGTGGAAGCATAGCCGCTGCACTTAATACACCCTTATCTCTCTAGATATAAGAGCTCATATACGAGAACTTGATGCATCAAAGTACCTCCCCAAAGATTGCACCGCCATCGTGCGGGGGTGGGGGAAGGATGATTTGCCTGAGATATGTACAGCGTAGATATAGTGCCATCACCACCCTCATGCTCTCCCCAGTACGATAACGCGGCGCAACTCACTATGTTTTTTATAGTTGAACTATTGGCGCTTCTTGGAGCGCTCCTTGTTGCGTATTTCAAGTGGAAGAGCCTCGGCGCTACGCCTCTCCCACCTGGTCCTCCCCCTGTGTTTCTACTCGGCAATGCGCTGGAGGTCAGACACTCGCTTGTTTTAGCTAATGGTTATCTGAGAAAATGTCTGTTTCGCCCTCAGATACGTCGAGCGAAGTTCCTATGGCTGAAGCTCGCTGAGTTCGCAAAAGCATATGGTGTGTTTCCCGCCATTCAAGATCACAGACTGATCTGAACTTGTATGTTATTTTAGGGGGGATAATAACAATATGGCTACTACGGCGCCCCGTAATTGTCCTCACTGATCCTCAGATCGTCAACGAGCTCTTCGAAAAACGTTCGGCGAGTTTTTCTAATCGTCCAGTCATCCAAATGGCTCATTTGTAAGCATACACTCACAGTATATATTTAAGATATATTTGGCTCATCCTCTACTTTTACCACAAGGGCTGGTTGGGAAGAAAGTATTTTGTTCACTCAGTACAACCAAAGACTTCGGACGTACCGCAAGCTGCTCCACCAAACGTTCAATCCTCGAGCTACGCTAGACTACGAAGACCTTCAAAAGAACGAGGTCAAAAAGCTTATGAAGCGGCTTGTTGATAAACCCGACGCATTCATGCAGCATATTCACCTGTGAGCCCGATCATCGAGTATGCTCTAGTGTGAAAACTGAATCATTGGAGTTCCTATTAGCATGGCTGGGAGCGTGGCCATTCGGATCGCGTACGGATATACAGTTGATGACCCGAATGACAAGTTCATTCGGTCGGCTGAGGAGTTTATGGCCGCTATCGGGGAGGGTGAGGCTAACAGTGTCTGCTGTTGGCACAAGCGCTGATTGTATGCGCGCAGCAACGATACCTGGTCGCTGGATGGTTGAAACCATACCACTCCGTAAGCAAGTGATCAAGCCATACTCGATTTCCGTTGATTCCTTCGTGTAGTACGGTTTGTCCCATCTTGGTTCCCTGGAGCGAGTTTCAAACGAAAGACGGAGCAGTGGGCGAAGAGAACGGCGACGCACCGGCAAGAGCCGTTTGATTTCGTACTTAAAAATATGGTGCGTTGCTTATAACGATTTTCTTGTATTGTTAATGCTGACAGTTGGGCAGGTCGAAGGAAATGCAGTGCCCTCTTTTACCTCAAAGTTATTGGAGCCCGAAGGTGCAGCTCCTGTGAACGCAGAAGAACGAGAAATGATTAAGGTCAGACTCAACAAGCAACAAGACACACGCACACTTATGATTGCTTTATTCAGAATATCGCGTCATCGCTTTACGGCGCCGGCGCAGATACAACCGCATCCCTCCTCCAATCTTTCTTCCTCGCAATGACTCTCTACCCAGACGTCCAAACCAAAGCACAAGCTGAGATTGACGCTTACTTCACCTCAACATCCAACTCCCAAGCCCAATTCCTAACCGTTTCAGACCGGGAACACCTCCCATACACGAGTGCAGTGGTATCTGAGATAATGCGTTGGCATCCTGTGATTAACCTCGCTGTGCACTGTTCGGGTGAGAAAGACGAGATGGTGTCTGGGTATCGAATTCCTGGAGGGACGATGGTTATTGCGAACATCTGGTAGGTCCATCAGTTGGATATGACATAAGATGGGGCTGACCAGGTGCTTAGGGCGATTCTGCATGATCCCGCTGTGTATATTGACCCGGGACGATTCTGGCCTGAGCGGTACTTAGGTGAAGAGCCGGCGCCAGATCCGGGGGTATATGCGTTTGGATTCGGTCGGAGGTAAGAGTGCTTCTACAACCAATGCATCGCCAGAAAAGGTGCTCAGTTCGGGTGTAGGTTATGCCCGGGACTGCATATTGCGCGGCAATCACTATGGCTTACTTTAAGGTAAGCATATATACATGTTCAAAGCCGTACTGCGGAGTCTAATGGTCCATACATAGTAATCTTTTGGCAAACTTTGTGGTTAGCAAGGCGCTCAGAGATGACGGAACGGAGATTATCCCTGAGGAAGTATTTACGAACGATGTCCTTAGGTGCGTAGTTATGAAACCCCAAACTAATCAGGTCTTAACGTCGAATTTTTATCATCAGTCACCCAGAGCCGTTTGAATGCTCGATCAAAGTCCGGTTGCATGCTTCTCAAGTGTTAATTGAGACAGAAACACAGTAGAAAGCCGAGGGAAACTCTTCGACCGTGATCATTTAAATGTAGAAGTCATTCTTGAGTGTTTGGACCCTCCCCGGCAGCAATTTATAAACAACTTTTTCTGGGAAAGGTCTCGGGCATCGTATTTAAGGCTTCTATAAACGCTCAATGTTCGTCCAGGGTTCTTAGGACATATGTGTACCCCCCGACCCTTCCTCTTTCTCACTTAACTATACCCATTGTGGACCGACGATTTGCGCTTGTTATAGTGCACTGCTTAACACACGAACCCAAGAAACCAGGATTGTGGGATCTTCGTCCAGAACATCGTATTTTTCCGGTAGGGCGTCGATGCAGATACAACTTCCCCCTTCGTCTAACCTTCTTCCTAGCCGTGAAAGTCAATCCTGCCGTTTAACCCAGGGACCAGTTTGAAATCAACATTCACGTGGGTGCAAAGGAGAGCTCATTAACTGGAATTAATTGTTTGTTTTTATGTGAAATACATGAATCATTACGCGGTCCCGTTTCAGCTCATAAATGAGCTCCTATCAAGCCAACAGGGTGCCAAGTTCAGGGCCCCGCGAACACCCAGCGCTCGTCCAAGGGTTTTGATGCCCGATTACCCTCCAACATTCCTTCACTCAAAACACCATATCCCTTAGTATGGAGCAGACCCAGACAAACATACTTTTCCGAGTTTTTTCCTACCTACGGCATTTTACGCTTTTGTCTAACCCACAGGCTGGCCTAAATTGCTGCCCACGTAGAATTAACTCGAAGACACGAAGGAATGTCGGGTATTATGCGATGTTTGGCGTGGCAAGTTAAAAAGCGAGATAATCTTGTCCGGTACGTTCGGCGTGGCAAGTCAAAAGCGAAAGCGCCTGGCTCGGTACGTTCAGCCTGGCCAATCGAAAGCGAAAGAATTCAACCCGTTATAGACGACGAGGTACAGGCCGCGAAGATCAGAATCGTTACAAGGTATTATGGGATATTCGGCGTAGCAAGCAAAAAAGCGAGAGTGTTTGGTCCGGTATGCTCGGCGTGGCAAGTCAAAAGCGAAAGCGCCTGGCTCGGTACGTTCAGCCTGGCCAATCGAAATCGAAAGAATCCGACCCGGTATAGACGGCGAGGTACAGACCGCCAAGATCAGAATCGGTACATGCGGTGGTCCTAGGTTCTGATAGCAGCTTAAGGTTGAAAGCATACGTCGGCGGCTTTACTGAATTCAGCTCTTTGGAACATTCAACTTCCCCTTCGTGAGCCAGTAGACCACAAGGGCGCTTCCTTCGGTGACTCTCAGCTGCACTGATATTCCGAGCAGAATCAAGGTCTCGGAACTGATTATACGACCTTTTCGGGTCGACTTCTAGACTAGTCGGTGCGCTCCTAGGTTCTGATGTGTCGGCTGCTTTACCGGGTTCGACTCTCTGGAGCGTCAAACCCCCCATACAAGGGGCCGCGGACCACAAGTGCGCTCACTTCGGTGACTCTCAGTTGCACTGATATTCCAAGCAGCATCAAGGTCTCAGAACTGATTATCAGACTTGTTCGGGAGGACTTCTAGACTAGTCGGTTCGCTCCTTGATTCTGATTTGCCGGCTGTCTTGCCGGATTCAGCTCTCTGGAAGATCCACCTTTTCGTGTGAGGGGACGGTAGACCACGAATACCCGAATACCGGCTTCCTTGGGTGACTCTAAGTTGTACTGATATTCCGAGCCGAATATAGATCCCGGAACTGATTAGAAGTCCTGGTCGACACAGCTTCTAGACTTGTCGACTCGCAGATCTTCCAGGCCCGGGAAGGAGCAGTGAGCTTGTGGCTCAAGATCGTCCCGCCGGGTTAGTCAGCTGGGGATATAAAGTGTATTGTGTGGTTCGGGACTAGGTTTTTGTTTTTCACGGGCAAGTCGTGGGATTTAAAGTGTGAAGGTGTGTGATTGGGTGAGAGGAGGAAGGATGAATGACGTATATTCATCTGGGTTAAAGAGGGATAGCTTGGGCGGTTAAATGGAACCAGAACATCGAACAAGCGCGTACGGGGAGAACCGTAGGTAGATACAGCCTACAAGTGACGTCGAGGGGATGGGAAACGTTCGAGAAGAGCTGGTTGTCGTCTGTAGCGACTGAATCTCGAACTAGGGTAGGGTCGTGTTGCTAGTGGAAGCATTGAAGAGAACAATGACGTATTTGCACTTAGTGCAGAGACACACTTTATGACGCCAAACCGACGACATGACGTGCACGAGCGACGCCCGAGCTGCCAGAGTAGGATGGATGTCCTAAAGATGTCCTAGTTGGGAGCAAGTGGATCACGTGTTTTAGTCAGCACCACGTGATGTGAGGAGCCAGTTGCTTGACCTCGACATTGCGGGCGATGGCGTCGAGCGAACGACGAGCGGCAGCATTCGAATCGATATTTGGGCGGCCGAATGGAGGGCCCAGTGGTCCGAGGCAGCCGCGGGCCTACGAACCGCCAGTCGAAGAGCCCCAGTTCGGTCCGTATGCTCAGTACAGTCAATACCAGCCCTACCAGCCCCCCCATCCTGCGCCCCACCCTTACTATCCCCACCCACACCCACACTACCACCATGTCCACCCACAACAACCCGCGCCAACCCCCATGTACGGCCCTCGCCCCCTTGGTCCACCTTCACTTGCCCCCCGCCCGCGCAGTATCGCCAGCGGGGCTTATCCCCCTGGCATCATCGCGCCTCGACCGCTGCCCGAGGACACACTCGATCCAGCTATAGAGAATCTTACGCGTCAGGGGCTGACCCCCGCCCAGGCGTACCAGGCGGCGATATATCAGCGCACCCCTGGCCCACCGCCTGGTGGCTTCGTGCTGCCCATGGTTGAGGTCACACCCGACCCGCCGCTCTCAGGGCCGTGGGATGACCGCGAGCGGTCGAGGGAGGAACCGGAGCAGAGGGATGAAGCTCGAGATGAATGGGCCCTCGTTCGTCAGAGCGTGTATCAGCCCCAGCCGTCGCGCCAGAGTATGTACCAGCAGAGCACGCGCCAGCCATCGCCGTCGCCTAGCCGGCCTCAACTCTCGCATCTCAATACGACTATTGCATCCCAGACATCTAGCTCCGCTACGGTTACTGGCGACACCCAGCTCTCCTATTACCCTCCTTCGTCTACCTCTCCATCCCCACCCATATCCGGTGCAGTCAACCTCAACCCATCCGCATCGCGCCGCTCGATCGAGAGCGTGCGTACTGTCCCGGTCGGCATCGGTGCTCACGGCGGTTCGATTGGCCGGGCTGGACGCGGGCACGCCTATACGGGCTCCATCGGCGCGATACCCACAGACCGCTCGCGCTCGATGTCAGCCTCGGCATCGAGCGTGACAACGCGTCCACCTGTACCTCGCCCCGGCGTGCCAGCTTCACGTCGGCGCCCACTCGTCTACCCGGCGCTTCTTTCCCGAGTCGCAGACGCGTTCCGTCAACGCATCACTCTCGCCGAGCGTGCCAAGGACGGCCTCACGTATCCTGCCGCGTTCGATGGGCGGGAAGCGGTTGACAAGATCGCGCACATTATTAGAACCTCGGATCGGAATCTGGCCTTGCTGCTCGGTCGTGCGCTCGATGCCCAAAAGTTCTTCCACGATGTGACTTATGACCACCGTCTGCGCGACTCGCCCGTTGAGATATACCAATTCTCGGGCCCTAGACCTGGTATTACGTGGAGTGGAGAGGGAGCGGAGGACGGCGAGGCTGGGACGCCCGTTCGGCCTGCGCTGCTCAGTCCTGGGAATGGATCGGGCTCGGGTTCGGTCAATGTCAACGCCGCTGCAACCGACGACGATGCAGACACACTCCCGTCAGGCGTCTTTACGCTTTTGACCGAATGTTACTCGCCCACGTGCAGCCGCGATCGCTTATGCTACTGCAGCGCTTGTCCCAGACGTATCGAGCAGCTACAACGGCCCACCCACCGACCGTCGACTGCAGGCACCAGCACTAGTAGCACCGTGGGGAGCCCTGCGACGGTGACGAGCGGGTTCAGTACTACAAAACCGGGTGGGGTGTATCGGGCGGACGTGCCGAGGTTCAATTCGAGCAAGGAGAGTCTCATCGATCATGGCATGAAGGTTCGTTCCAGAATCTCGTTTCTGTAGTCTATTCGATAGCTGATTATAGTCTTTTATGTGTGGTAGGAGCCTGGGCAGCTGTGGATCCATTCAGTGCCGCCCGAGGTAGCGGAGAGCGTGTCCGACTCGGAGAAGAAGCGACAAGAGGCGATCAACGAGGTTATCTACACCGAGCGCGATTTCGTCCGAGACCTTGAATACCTCCGTGACGTGAGTCCTGTCGTTCATATTACTTGTTTTGGAAAAAGTGCGCTTATGCTGTGCCTGTGCGCGTTTGTCCGGTAGGAATGGATGATGCCTCTCCGGACCGAAGACGTCATCCCGCCCGAACGAAGAACCGACTTTGTGCAACAGCTATTCTGGAACCTCGAAGACATCATCGAAGTCAACACGCGCCTCCGGGACCTCCTCACAAAACGCCAAAACGCCTATCCGATCGTCGAAACCATCGGCGACATCTTCCTCGAACTCGTTCCTCTCTTCGAACCCTTTGTGCAATACGGCAAACACCAGCTGTACGGAAAATACGAATTCGAAAAAGAGAAAGCGTCGAATCCTGTGTTTGCCGCGTTTGTAGAAACGGTTGAGCGGTTACCTGCGAGTCGAAAGTTGGAGCTGAATGGGTATTTGACGAAACCTACTACGAGGCTTGCGAGGTATCCTCTTTTGCTTGAGGTAGTATTGAAGCATACGCCCGAGGAGAGCGTGGATCGGGTTGCGATTCCAAAGGTTGTGAAGATTGTGAGGGAGTTTTTGGGGAGGGTGAATGAGGAGAGTGGGAAGACGGAGAATAGGTTTAATCTGTTGCAGTTGGATAAGGGGTTGGTTTTCACGCGCGGGGAGGAAGTCGTGAGTTCCCCTCTTCCTATTTTGGTTTTGGTTTTGGAGTGCTGAGAATATGGGTTGGGTTGGTAGGATTTAAAGTTGACGGATGAGAGGAGACAGTTGGTGTACAAGGGGCCGTTGAAGCGGCGTGGAGGGGCGACGAACGAGAATGGGGATTTGCAGATATTCTTGTTCGATCATGCGTTGTTGATGGTGAAGAGTAAGATGGTCAATAAGCATGAACAGCTTAAAGTCTTCCGACGGGTCAGTCCCTACCTCCCTACTTCCTTCTCCCACTATCCCTAATAATCCCGCTCCCTTCCCCTCTTTCGGCGGTATGTTCCCCCACCCCTCGGTGTCGTAGCCCATCCCACTGGAACTCCTCGTCGTTTCGACACCTGAAGAAACTGCCGCGCGGGCAGGGAGAGCCCGACAAACGCTCATCCGGCGGAACTCGAATGGGTCGCAGGCGAATGGGACGCCGCCGCCTGCTGCGCCTCTGAGGCCGGATTCGCAGAAGAGCGGGTATCAGTTGACTGTTTCGCATTTGGGCAAGAAGGGGGTGAGTTCTGCGTTTCAGCTCGTCCGTCCTTTCCTTTTGCTTGGTGTCCCGTATGCGAGGGAAGGGATAACTGGGGGAGGAAAGAAGTGGAGAGAACGAGGGCTGACAGATTTTGTGGTAGTTCACATTGACGCTTTGGGCACCGACTGTCGTGGCGCGGCGCAAGTGGGTGGAGAACATCACTGCGCAGCAGGATGCGATGCGTGAGCGGAGTATGGTGTTTGATACGTTTATGTTGAGCGAGGAGGTTTTCGTTGGGGACATCAAAGTCAATTGCGCGGTACCTTATGGTGAGTCGATCCCCCTTTTTGGAGGATAGGATAGAGCGAAGAGTTGACGCATGTACGGTGTAGATTATGGTCGACGCATAGCGTACGGGACGGATATAGGGGTGTATTTCCAGGCTTTGGGCGAGGGGAGGAATCGAACGCCGCTGAAGGTGTTGGATTTGCCGGACGTGCAACAGATTGATGTTTTGGAGGAGTACCAGCTTTTGATTGTACTCTCCGGTAAGTTTAACTATGCACCTTAAATTTGTTAGGGTGAACTAATACTGTTGAACAGAACGATCGGTCCTCACTTTCCCTCTGGATGCACTTGAAGCTAACGACCCTATCGGCGGAATGAAGCGCATGAAACGGATATCTTCCCATACATCGTTTTTCAAGGCTGGACATTGCCTTGGTCGGACGTTGGTCTGCGTTGTCAAAGCGAGTTCATTGTCTAGTACGATCAAGACGCTCGAGCCAATCGACCAGAACGTGCGCGGGAAGAATAAGCCTACGTTCAAGAAGCTGCTGCAGGGTGGGAATGATACGCTCAAAGTGTTCAAGGTGTGTACCGTCATATCCACTCACTCACAATTTCTGTATATTAAATCGGGGTCGATGATCTATAGGAATTCTACATCCCCACTGAATCCCATTCTATCCATTTCCTGAAAACGAAGCTGTGCGTAGCGTGCACAAAGGGTTTCGAGATTGTGGATCTCGAGACGCTGGATACCCAGGTCCTGTTGGACCCTGCCGACGCGTCGCTGGACTTTGTGCAGCGCCGCGATGACGTTCGTCCGTTGGCTATATACCGTATAGACGGGGAATTTTTGTTGTGTTATACTGGTGAGTTCGCAGTGAGTGCATTGGGGGATGGGTGCTGATGTAGGTGGGGCGGGGTGTAGAGTTTGCGTTTTATGTGAATAAGAGTGGATGGAGGTCGAAGAAGGACGTGACTATTTATTGGGAGGGCACCCCGACTGCTTTTGGTGGGTCACCAGGTCTACTAAAATTAGATTGTGATACTAACGTGTGTGCGCAGCACTTCACTACCCGTACGTCATGGCGTTCGACCCTACGTTCATCGAAATCCGGCACGTCGAGGATGGTGGGCTGGTCCAAGTCATTCGCGGGAACAACCTCCGTTGTCTCTTCGCCGACACCCAACCTTCTGTGATGAATTCCTCTGCGAGCTCCTCTAGCTCGATACGCAGCGGCTCTACGACGATGCACGGTTCCTACTCGGGTCATTCTGTGAACAGCTACTATTCATACGGCCAACCCAGTCCGTATAGCCAGTATGGACCAGCAGTGTACGGACACGCGCCACATATGGCTATGCATGCGCCTATGCAGAGGCAACGCCGTGCTCATGAGCGAGACGAGATTATACTCGTGTCGGACGACAAGGTCATGGCGGTGCGGCCGGCCGCGCCTCCACCGCGGACGTCAGACGCCTCTGCGCCTAAAGCGTGATCCTACCTGCCTACATTCTGGTTGTCCGATTCTTTTGCTTTCTACCTTTTTTCTTTTTTCTTTTTGTTCCTGTGCGTATGCGGTTTCTTCCATTCACGTCGTGTTGTCCGTGTTTCCGTTGATTGCAGTGCTGATCTCATCCACACATAACTGTATTGCTTCCCCTCGTCTCCTGGTGCTACAATCAATATTAACTTTCGTAGATGATTAGAAACGTTATTAGTCGCGTGATGCGCGTGCCCACACTCGACGGGGTAGCACACTGAATAGTATTAGAAATGTTTCTCTCTCAATTGTAAATATACGTGGTTGACGAAATACGAAATAAAATTATGTCGCGCGAATCGACATGGTGCCCGAAAGAACAGCGAGTATGCACTGGTATAGTAAGATATTTAGCAGTCCCAGCCGACGACGTAGCTATCTGACTCTGGGCCTTTGGCGCCTTCGGGTCCGCAGAGTCCAGCGCCGAAGATTTCGGTGGAGAGTAGATCGACGACGTTGCGCGAGGAGATGGTCTCGGTTTCCATCGTGGACCAGAGTCTGTCGGGTGGGCGTCAGTTGGAGGTTAGGATGACGATGAGGGTGAAAGGTGCTTACCCTTCCATGGCGTTGACGTAGTACAACCCTTTATCGATTTTGACCGGGGGGTAGGTGGTGTGAACTGGGTAGTACGGGTACGCATCCCACTGCACTCAATACATCAGTACACCTCCAAACGCAAGTGACAAACCCGCAAACGCACCTCCTTACGATAAACCCAACCAACCGTGCCTTTCCCAAACAACATCCCAAGCGTCTCATCCGAGATCTTCGCCTTCGAAAACATCTTCACGACATACTCCGTCTTTCCATTCTTCTGAATCGAAGCTTGGTACCTAATGGAGTTGAACTCGGGCTGGATGCCGGCTTCGGCGGTGGTGAGGACAGTTCCAGGGAGCGCGAGCGTGTCTTTTACACCGAAGTACCCCGGTAGGAGGGCGGGCGTGGTAGTAGTGAGGAGCGTGACGTGCAAGTGGAGGTAGTTGACTTTTGGGAACGAGGATGGTTTAGGAGTGTTGATGAATTTGATGTTTGTAAGAGGGAGAGGAGCAGCGACGATAACCGCGTCATAGGTTGCAGCAGAGCTTTTAGTCGTGATCAGGTACTTGTTGCTAACCTTCGCAACCGAAGCGACCTACAACACTCGTTAGACAAACGAACCCACGTCATGTTCAAGAACAAACATACCTCAGTGTTAAGCTTAAGAACAGCCCCACTCTTATCCAACAACCCTTGGAAAATCTTAAAATTCCCAACCTTGGCGCTATACGCACTCGACGCAGCCAAACTCGTCATCCCAGCCACACCCTGAATCGCATCCGCGTCCTGCCCGTAATTGAATCTCGAACTGCCACTCATAAACTCCCGCGTCCACAGCTTGTTTACTCCGTTTCGGTCAAAGTAGTCCTGGAGAGTGACGGTTTCGAGGGGTGTGAAACCGAGTGCGGCTGAAAAGGAGCTGATGTTTTGCCATTGGGGCATGGAGGGGGTGAATGCTTTGGAGAATTGGGTGGTGAATGGGACGATTCTAAGTTCCGAGTCGCAGAGCGTTAGTTAAATTGCTCGTGCGAGAGTCAGGATGGACTTACAGTCCTCCAGAGACCTGAGGTCCGTCCTGGTACCTCTCTACCATACGGATGGCGTCGGCCGTGGCATTGTCAGTCGTCCGCCAGACGAACTTCTTCCCATCCCATATGCCAGTACCGGGCACGACGGAATCGAACGATACAAGGTCGAGACCGAGCTCAGAAGCAGCGCGCATCATGTTCCTATTGCTCGCCGTGAAAATGGACGCGCCGAGTTCGATAGGAGCGTAAGACGTGTCATTATATGGATAGACCGTGGTGCTGCCTGAAATGAAACCTTAATATGAGCTGAGGAAAGACCAGAAGGGGCTTACGGCCTCCGACGCGGTTGTCCTTTTCATAGACCGTGACGCTGACATCAGTACCAGGAGCAGACCGTTGTTTAGCGAGCGAGAGCCAGTACGAGGCAGAGGATCCTCCAGCACCAGCACCAATTACGGCAATTTTAACAGACTTGGACGCAGAGACCACGTCAGAGAGCTGGGTGAGGCCAATGAGCAAGACAGAGGGGAACAACATGGTAGCGAGCAGTTGCTTGAAACTCGGCTTGCGGCGACCGACGTATTATACAGCACAGGAAAATAGACAATCAAGGGAAGGATGCAGTGCGCCGAGTGGCACAAACCGGCTCCTTTGACGGGTATAAATATCCACCATGACTGTACATGGAAGCATACCGCAGGGTGGAAGAGAAGGCTGATGGGATGTGCGGATGTTTTTTTATTTGATATTTGACACCAATCCATCCGAACAAACTCAATTAATTGTTCACATTTATACACAAGTTTAGGGTTAGGCCTTAGCAAGCTGAAAAAGAAAAGAGAAATTCCCGCGACGACACAAACCAGTAGTGTAATGGTAAGGTCATCTCGTAGTCGCTCGTGCAAGCAGAGGAGCAGCCACCCGGGCGGCAAAAATTGAATAATCGATATAGGTGGCAATGCCACCGTTTAGTCGATTAAGACTAAAAGAACAGATACTACACTTGATCTAAGCCAAAAGGCCAGAGTGGTAAAGAACAACAGCAGTCCAACGGGGGCTATTTATGTGATTCTGCGGTGGCCCGTGCGCCGAGGTCCAGTCATTCAAATGTGGTCCAGCTGAGTCCGGTTATCGGATGACCCGACGATGCCGGAGCCGAGGGTGTCTTTCCCCGCATCCCCAATCTCTTGCTACGACCATGCTTGCAAGGACTCGCACGGCTCTCCCTAGACGACTCTCGACTCGACTCAATCTTGTTGCTGCCCCCGCCATGGTCCTCCGTCCTATTAGTTGGAAAGCCCAGGCGCCTGCGCCTCTGCCGAACACCAAGACGTTCGCTGGAGAGGCGGCTTTACCGTCGTTGCCGGTGCCGGATCTGGATGCGTCGCTGGATCGACTCAAAACTACTTTGAAACCGTTGGCGAGGAGCGCTGACGAGTTGAAGACTGTCGAGGCGAAGATCGAGGAACTGAGGAACGCGGGATTGGGGAAAAAGTTGCAGGAGAGGCTGTTGCAGCGAAAGGCGGAGAAAGATAAGATCGGGAGCAGCTGGCTCGAAGAATGGTGGGACGATGTGAGTAGGCAGTACATCTAACTCTGAAGCGCGCTCATCACGTCCCACAGGCTGCGTATCTTACATATCGCGATTCAGTACGTCGCCACAATATTCATTCCATCTCTCTAACCACTAACTCGCACCACAGGTCGTCGTAAACGTATCCTACTTCTGTAAGTACCACACCCACAATACACCACACACCGCCTAACCACCCCCTCCAGATTCATTCACACCCCACCCACCCCACCTCCCGCAAACGCCCGTGCACCGCGCAGCAGCACTCACGCGCTCGGCCATGCTCTTCCGCCAAAAACTCAAACGTGGCGAGATCGCTCCGGACGCGACAAAGGAAGGCCCAATGTGCATGGACACCTGGCGGTCAGTGATCAGTCACATTCCTACTTGCTCCGTTCATTTCATTTTGCTCTCCCCAACGCGCTTGACTGTGTGACTAATGTAATGCATGGTGGTATGGTGATGTAGGTGGATGTTCGACTGTTGTCGGACCCCTGGAACAGATGGGAAAGACTTTAGTACGTCGTATGCTCAGGCGGGAGATACGGGAGATACTGGATTCATCGTCGTGATTCGGAATGGGAGGCTGTGGAAAGTCGAGGCGTCTGCCCCGGGTGGAGGACTATTGGGCACAAACGATCTCGAACGGTATGTAATTCACAAGCAAACCCACCCGCCACAACCCACTAACACGTAAAACCACACAGCCAATTCGAATACATCTACGAAAACTCCAAGGAAAAAGCCCCAGGCGTAGGAGTCTTAACATCCAACAACCGCGATATCTGGGCCAAAGTAAGCACACACCCCTCACTCGTCATATACACTCTCTTAATGGGGGGGAACTGATATTGGGGTGGATAGGACTACGCGGATTTACGTTCGGTTCCGGGTAACGCTGAGATCCTGCGCGAGATCGAATCATGCGCGTTTATTGTGTGTCTTGATACGGCGCGGCCCGAGGGGATTGTTGATTTTTCACGCGCGACTTGGCATGGGGGTGTTCATGGGGAGGAATTGGGTAATCGTTGGTGAGTTCTCTTTGGGGAGGTGGGTGTTGGTGTTGGGGCTGAAGGGGTGTGTGTTGCGTGTAGGGTGGATAAGCCGTGTCAGTTTATTGTGTATGATAATGGGAAGGCTGGGTTTATGGGTGAACATAGCGTGATGGACGGTACGTTTTTTCCCTATTCCTCCATCTCATCGCTACTAACTACTAATTCGACTCGACTCACCACATCTCTAAAAGGCACACCCACCGTCCGTCTCTGCGACGAAGTCCTCACCGACCTCCACTCCCCCTCCTTCCCCCACACCGGCACAACACCCACAACCCCCCTCCCAACCCCCACCCCACTCGACTTCACCTTAACCCCAACCCTCTACACCGCCCTCTCCTCCGCCGCCTCCGCAGGCACATCCCTCGCCTCCTCCCAATCCCTCGAATACCTCCTCACACCCTACGGAAAAGACACCATCAAATCATTCAACGTCTCACCCGACAGCTGGGCCCAACTTATCATCCAGCTCGCATTCTGGAGGTTGAGCAAGAGTGGAAAGGTTCCTGGAGTTGGGGGAGGGGGGAAAGGAGAGTTGGTGGGGACGTATGAGGCTGCTACGACTAGGAGGTTTAGGAAGGGAAGGACGGAGACTATTAGGGTTGTTTCGGAGGAGGTTAAGGCGTTTTGTGAGGGGATGGATGGGGATGGTGAGTTTGAATCTTTGAGCTTTTTGAGGTTGTGGATTGATGAATGGGGTGAGCAGGAACGGAAGAGGCAAAGGTTGCGTTGTTTAGAGATGCTGCGAAGGTGCATATACAAAGGGCTAAGGAAGCTGGGAACGGGATGGGCGTAGACCGACATATGTTTGGTGAGTTCGATTTGAGATATATTAAGTGGGGCGATGGTTTGATCGAGGTTTTAGGGTTGAAACATTTGATACGCACGGATGAGGGTGAGAGTATGCCGGCGTTGTTTGCGGACCCGTTATATCAGCGCGCATCGAAGTGGACGTTGAGTACCAGCGCGATCTTTAGCAAGCACTTCCCTGGGTACGGCTGGGTACGTCTGGCATTTCACGATAGCATTCCCGCCCGAGACTGACGGAATCACTTATTCAGGGCGAAGTCGTACCTGACGGTGTAAGTTAAACTCAACATTTCAACCATGGTTAAACGCAAACTAACCAACCTACAGTTCGGCGTAGCATACATGACCGGCTACAATGATCGCATGCAGTTCACTATCACTTCGCGCAAGGAAATGCCATCAGCCGAGTTCCGCGACGAGATCGAACGTGCATCCAAGGACCTGCATACACTGTTCTCAAATGCGCAGACGTCCAAGTCGAGGCTCTAGATCTAGAATTTATTTGTGGATAAATGAAACCGGGAAAGGGGTTGGACGAACCAACTTGCGCTTGCGAAGTCATTTACCTCTTCCGGGCCTAATTAATTTCAATATCACGTGTGGTTCTATGCCGTGTACCCTAATATAGTAAATCGAGTCAAACCCGTCGGTCAGTCAAATATGTCTGTCAGGTACTAAGTGCCTTCACTTGACTCAGTCCGGGTGCGGGTGCGCAGCACAACAAATACAGAAGGCCAAGTCTAAAAGAAGAATCCCTGCCAAACGGATGATATACGTGATTGTATAGGAGGATTAGAACCGCGAGAAGCAGGCCGCCGAGACAAACAAAAAGCGCACCCGCCGTGTTCCGGAGCCCGACTATTGAGTGGTTTAATTTGCCTTTGTTTGTTTCTGGGGATAAGCGCCATTCTTTTTCGGACACACTCTTCTTTGGATAGACTCGCCGTGCGCTCTGCTTCGGAACATTAAACCGCCATATACTTTACTCCGGTCCGAATGTACGACTTATTCGGCTTGGCTACTTCAGCTGAGCACGCCCTCTCGTTCTCATATGCGCCCAACGCACCTCATTTAGGCAAATTTAAATGCTAATTCATTCAGACTTGTCTGACTCGGCCGAGGGGACGCGCTTACATTCTATTTAGAAGGCTCCACGGAGTTTCACTACACGGCCGAGAACTTTGCGGTTTAAATGTTTATCGAGGTTAAGAAGTTTAGCCCAACAAGTGCAAACAATTTCATCTCTTGCTGTAAGTCTTTGAGAACGGATGCGCACACGATGACCAAGATGAGGAATATATACCTGTATGACGAGGAAACATGAATAATTATATAAGTGTATAATTTCTATGAATTGTCTATTTTATGCCCAGCGTCGTGTATAGATACTATGGAGCTGCGTTTCTCCGCACTGATCAACGTCATGCTCCTCGGGTTACCGTTCTCTTCAGTCCTGCCTGATCCTATCAATCCCCCACCTCCTCCCTTCTCCTCTCTCAACGCACCTCGGGCGCGCAAACCTTGCTGCTTCTAGTTTAATATGTGTCGTAACCGTCCCTTTCTATCCCTCTCGCCCGTAGCGCAGCTAAGTTTTGGGTGTTTATATACGGTCTCCTTTCAGCGATGGGTGTCTCGGCCAGAGACACAGCCATGATTTTTACATCTTACAACAAGTCAAGTCCAGGGGGTTATTACGTAGCCAACTATAGTACGCGTCCTTGACACGTACAACGCGCATATGCATAAACGCCGGAAACGCCGGAGTTTCTGGGCCAGGCAAATTCTGCCATCCGCTTCGTGAATGGTTTCTTGTGAGCAGCGCCCCCGTACAGCCACCTGCGTATAAATTGTGCATTCACCCAGTGCGACGCACTTACTGCCCAGTGCAGTTGTATTACTACCCGATATTTCCACGTCATAAATGGCTTTAAATAGCTCTCTACACGCTGGTATTTTCTCCCAATTCTTTTTGTTCATCACAGGGCTCAATCTTGAACTGAATCACCGAAAAACTACAGGCCTAGCGGTATACGAGCCCATTTTTATGGACATAATGCACACTAGAGTACCCTAGGATACCTCCAAAGCTTCCCTCTGACTCTCTTTGACGGAAACCGCAATAATAAACCACTCACTCACTTCAGTATGATCGATATTACCTGAAGTCGTAGGGTATTCCCACTCCGTTCGAGCGGCTACTCTTGCTAAACGCTCTGTAAGCGTCTAGCAAGCCTAAGTCGACTTTCCAGGGGGTTACACGCAAGATTTCACTTCAGAAGTAAGTGAAGAATTATGAAAACGACGGCCACTCGGGCTAATTCTCACCTTTTTTGATAGCATTTGCTGAGTGTAACAACTAGTATATTGTTTCTTAGCTATTCCACCACTGATTTCACGTGTTCGGGCACGCAGAATCTAGTTATATGCACTCTTCATGCCTCAAACCGCAGTGCGAGAGGTAGAAACTATTAGGCTTATGTAAGAGAGTCAGAGGGAATGCTCGAGTTGTGCGTGTTTGGTGAAAACCACCGGAGGTGGCGGAAAACCGATCAGTTTCACCACCATCATTATACATGTCAAGGACGCGTACTGTAATACCATAGGTTTTTGCATGACGCAGTTTGGAATAATCCAGAGGAGATGAACATGGTGACAGTTCCAGATGAACGAGATTTGCGTGCGTTTACTGGGAGGTTGCCGACCCTCAGACTCAATGAGCTCGACGACGATTCATGTGCCCATTTCAAATGATTATTGACGGCTGGCCCCGACGTGGGATATCTGGATCACTAGCAGTAGGATTAGGGATCGGCAATTGTGGGAGGACGGTGTTCGGATTTGGCACTTGGGCTTGCGTAGTGCATAGCATCAAGCTGTAGCCTTTTCACCTCACCTGTTGAGGAAAAAAACATTTCGTTGACCTTACTGCATCAATAAGGGGATGAGTCCATCTAGCATAGCTCCTATTCGTGAAAAAGCAGATTCTATCCTAATCGGGATTCACATGAACAAATTGTGCAGGTCTACCTCTTCTCTGGTGCTTAGGTCCCAAATTCGGATGGGCCCCTGGCTTTTCGCGTCTCCTAATTCGGAGTAGCTCACACATCTACCCCTTCCCTGGTACTCTCGAGGATGCAGACGTTCTTGTTAGCACTCGAGGCAAAACACCAGCCCTCATATATTTGTACTGTGTGCAAGTCGGTACCTCCCCTCTCCTTCGCTCCTATCAGAGCTCATTGTGTGTGAACCGGGCTACCTAAAGACTCAATGGCTCGACTTAAACACCACGTCGTACAAGGTCGATCCGCCGAGCAAGGGTGAGTTCCGCTTTTGATCCTATGACGCCGAGCCGACGCTGAACAAGTTCTGCCCACGCGCTGCTTCGCTATCAACTCCAGTCCGCTTCCCCCGCCACTTTTCCAAGCAGCCATTGCCCACGTTGATGCGCTACCCCCGAACTTCGCACCTCTACCAGCTGGCGACCTGCTACCGCCAGTTCTGGGCGCCGACCTCGTAAGTCATATCCCACTCCTGCAATCTCTTCGAGGTCACCCACACCTAGACGCTGCCACGATCGATCAGGACTGAAAATTAGGCTAGGGCTGATTATAATGTAAGGTCTCTAAGTACTGCGTATATACGGGACCTGCGCTTAGACGTTGCTCTATATTTAGCCACTTTATAAACTAGGAGTTGTATGCACTTGTCTCACCCGTTTGTAGCTATTGCGCTCCTTCCAGGTGTCTCCTGGTTGTATATACACTAGTGTGAACTTGTCATTTTGTTTGGTATGTCGATCATGGGCCTTTATGCTGGGCTTCAATTGCTTTAGATAGTTCATCCAAATATCCCTTTCAAATCGTACGCACTAAGGCGAAATTTAACCGAGCGTTGAAAGTCACTCGCGCGCATGTGCCCGACGGCAAGCTCGTTGCTATCATATATGAGTGACGTTTGTCCTTAGAGTACATGAGGCTTAGAGGATGAACTTCTTCAATCGCGAACATCCATGTGACTTTTGGGAGGAGTATCCTTTCGATCACGATTCATGTACTGTACCTATCAAAGACACCGAAGAATACGCAGCAAGCAGTCATTCTGATTTATTCGTATCAACTCATATTCGTTAGCTGAGTGTAATAATTGTACATGGGACAATACCTCATATCCCTGATACTGTAAATGAGATCTGTAAACTGTGCACGCAGTTGGTGGAGTCCCTGTATGCGATGACATAATCAGAAATGAGTTGATGCTTACCCAAGGGCGCTTGGCAGGGCCCCAAATTCCACCACCTTGTTGAAGCTTGGCGTCCACACCCAAGCACTCTTTCTGCTCACCGATGCGCGGAGCGCACTCGCCATACTTCGACACTCACTGCACCTGAGGTTGACTCAAGGAATGGTGAGACGATATGGCTAGACCGCGTATTTGGCTTTGGAGCGCGCTTATTGTGCCTCGTCGACGCGTATCCTACGTATTGTGATTCGGCCCGTCGCTATTACTTTGAATACATCTGGCTAGCTACTGGCTTAAAATATAGGTCGTAGTGAACGTATATTACTCCCGTAAGTAACATGCAAGCTACGCCTGCCACTACCTAACGATTCCCTGCAGATTCGTTTATGCTTGGCCCGCCACATCCCCCTCCAACACTTGCCCACCGAGTAGCGGCCCTCACGCACTCGACCATACTCTTCCGCCAAAGACTCAAACGAGGCGAGATCGCTTCAGATGCTAAGAAGGAACACATATTCAATACGCATGCATACTTAGCGGACAGGCTATGTCATTTCATTTGACGTTCTCCAACGCGCTTGACTGTGACTAATGTACGGCAATATGCCGTTGTTGGTGGGTATTCGGCTGTTTTTGGATCTATGGCGCAGACGGAAAAGATTTCGGTGTACCGTATCGTATATTCGGGCGATGGATACGGGAGACACATATCACGCCGTTGTCATTTAGAATGAACGACCGTGGGCGACCGAGGCGTCTGCGCCGGGTGGAGAGCTAATGAGCTCGGACAATCTCAAATAATTTATAACTTGTGAGTGAATTCAGCCGTGACAGGTACTAAGACGTGTAGACAGGCAGTTTGAGGCTATTAACCAAAACTGAAAAGGAGAAGCTCTGGGAGTAAGAGTTTTGACATCTAATGATTGAAACATCTGGGCAAGGCTGAGCACTCTACTTAGCATATACCCTCTCCTATTGGAGGTCCGATGTCGAGAGGATAGGACTACGCGTATTCACACCCCATCTCGGGCAATACTGAGATCCCACACGAGATCGAATCACGCGTGTTTATGATGTGTCTTAATGGAGGGTGGTCCAAAGGAGCTGTAGATTCTTCGCGCGCAACTTGGCATGAGGATGTGAATTTGGGGACTTAGGGAGTGTTTGGTATGTCGTTCTCGTTGTCGGGCATAGGCGTGCGGGCTGAGGTTGTGTGTTTTGTATATGGTGGAAAGACCATGGTCAGTTACCGTATATAACAACGGGGAGACTAAATTTATGGGTGAACATGGTCTGATGGACTGTGCGTCTCCTTCTCTCATCCCACTACGCTAATTCGATTTAACTAATCACATATCTAACAGGCACGCCCATTGTCTGTCTCTTCAATAAGGTCCTCGCCAGCCTCCACTCTCCCTCCCGCTCCCACAATAGCATAACTACAGGAACGTTCGTGGCCGCAACCTCTCTTAACCTCTAACTATCCACACCGCAATCTCCTCCACCAGCTCCACAGGCGTAACCCTCACTACATCCCAAACCCTCAAATACCTCTTTGTCCTATACGAAAAAGACGTAATCAAGGGATTTAACGTCTCACCCGACAGCTGGGCTCAACTCGTCTTCTAGTTAGCATTCTGGCGCTTGAGTAAGAGTGGAAAGGCGCCCGGCGTTGAAGGTCGTAGGAAGGGAGAGTTGGTTGGGGCTTACGATACCGCCACGACGCGGCGGTTGAGGAAGGGACGATTGGAGACTATCGGGGTTGTCCTGGAAGAGGTTAGGGCGTTTTGTGAGGGGACGGATGGGGGTGGTGAGTTTCCCTTCTGGTTTAAGGGGTGAGCTAGCACGTGTGTTGGGGTGGCGGGTAGGGACGGAGGAGGCGAAAGTTCCGTTGTTCAGAGAGGCTGCGAAGGTGCATCTACAGAAGGCTAGGGAGACTGGGAACGGGATGGGCGTAGATTGGCATATGTCTGGTGAGTCCATTTTGAGAGATACCGAGTGGAGTGACGGTTTAAACGAGAGGTCGTTTGTGTAGGGCTGAAACATTCGATACGAGCGGATGAGGGTGAAAGTATGTCGGCGTTATTCGCAGACCTGTTGTACTAGCGTGCGTCCAAGTGGACTTCAAGTACAAGTGCGATCTTTAAAAAGCACTTCTCTGGGTATGGTTCGGTACGTTTGGTATTTTATGATATCATTTTCGCCTAAGACCGGCGAAATCACTCATTCAGGGCGAAATCGTATCAGAAGGCGTAAGTTAAACTCAGCACCTCAAGTATTCTTAAACACCAACTAGCCCACTCAAAGTTCGGCGTAGCGTATATGACTAACTACAACGATCGTATGCAGTTTACCATCGCTTCGCGCAAGGAAATGCGTTGGTCGCATTCCGCGACGAGATCGAGCGTGCAGCCAAAGATCGGCATATGCTGTTCTCGAATGCGCAGACTTCCAAGTGGAGGCTCTAGATCTAGAATTTATTCGTGGCTAACTAAAACCGGGAAATGGGGTTAGACAAATCACCTTGCGCTTGCGAAGTCATTTACCTTTTCTGGATTAAATTACTTTCTGTGAAATTCTTAAAGCATACGCTTCAACAAACCGAGTCATACCTGTCGATCAGTTCATTGTGTCTGTCAGAAACTGTTCAACAGGCCAACTTGGCCCAACAGCCACCGATTTGCCGCAGCACTGACGCACCGCAGGAGAGACGGAAGCAGAGGAGTCATCACTAAGCCCACTGCATATGTGATAGGGTAGGATAATTGGAACCGCAAGAAGCAGATCGCCGAGACAAACAAGAAGCGCATTGTATGGCGCCCGCGCCGGTAATTGTGAATTCCGGCACGGTATATTGAGTGCCGTGATTTGTCTCTGTTTGTCTCCGGACCTCAGTGCCACTCCTATTCAGACACACCCCTTTATGGACAGACTCGCCGTGCGCTCTGCTTCGGGCCATTAGTCCGCCATATATTTTACTGCGGCCTAAATGTATTGTTTTCCCGGTGTGGCTACTTCAGCTGAGCGCGTATGCAATTCTCTCGATTTCATATCCGTGTAGCTGTCCTTATGTCCGTTTAGATACGCCTTACGCACCTTCTTTAGGTAAATTTAAATACTAATTCATTCGGACCCAATCGCATCAGCCGAGCAGATGCGCCTCACACACTATATTAGGATCATCCCACGGAGGTCTCACTACACGGTCGAGACTTTTGCGGTTTAAATGTTTATCGAAGTGGAGTTTAGCACAACAAGTACAAACAGTCTGGTCTCTCGTGGTGAATCTTTGGAAACAGATGGACACATAATAACCAAGGTGAGGGACATATGTGCGTATATGACGAGGGAATAGATGTAAGCACACGCATGTAGATGCTTTAGAAGTATTTTCTCATGATTTCTCTGGAAGCCACGATGCGAGACACCTAACGAGGCAATTTGCAATTCATCATCCGAAACGTAGTTAGCTATTTTCAGAGGTTTCTTTTCTTCAGAAACTGCGATTCGGAAGCGGCGAGCTCGACTGGACGAGCCACTAGACTCAGAGTACAAATATGACCCTCCTAGCTTGTTCTCATGATACTCAATATCCCCTTCGTTCTTACAAGAGCCCGATTTTTGCACGCCGAACTACTCAGAGATTCAATGGGTCGACTCAACCACCGCATCGCACGAGGCCAGTCCACCGATCAGGAGTGAGTTCTACTCTAAACCCCGTGGAGCGATTTGAAGCTAAACAGGCCCATTCTCGCACTGTTGCGCTGTTAGTCTGTTGCCATTTGCCCCACTACCTTTTGAAGCGGTCGTTTCTCGCATTGGCACGCTACCTGCGAACTTTGTACTGCCAGTTATCACAAACGATGCCTTGCCACCGCCATTTCATGGCGTTAATCCCATTAAATATACCCCACTTCTACGATTACTCGCCTACACATGGTCGCTGCTGCAGTCGATGACGACCGAAACTTAGACTGAACCTGATTTAAGGTAAGATCCGATTGGCATGTATGCGCTGAGTCTATACTCACTCGACCTTAGGCTTCGTTCTAAACTAGGAGTTTTATGCACTAGCTTCACTCGTTCGTAGCTCTCGTGCTTCTTTCCAACGTTTTTTGCTTGTATATATGCTAGTATGAGCTCGTTGATTCGTTCGATATCTCAACTCTGGCTTTTACGTCGTCATTTGTATTTTTAGATATGCACATTTTGATTCTGTATTGACTCTCTACGAATGTATATGCGTTAGGACTATCTAGGACAGTACTAAGCATAGTCGTACGCGCAAAGGGTGAAGACCTTTGGGCTAGGGAGTGCTGAAATTTCAACATATAGGGATAAGTGAACAATGTATAGACTGCTGGAGCTACACTCTGAGTCAACTCTCTGTGTGAAACTGGAACGTGAAGTGCCGAGACGATAGAAATACGTATGGTATGCGAGTTACAGGCGCTGGTAATGCGGAGAAATCCCGGCGAACGTAGTCCGTATGCGATGGATGCGCCGGATGCACGCCTGTGGGCTTGCGACGAAAGTCGTGAGGGCAGGGTGGAGGGCCATCATGTTCGTGGCTCACGAAGGGAGGGGTGAGTGGGACAAAAATAAAAACATACGTCTATAGTATGTACTTGCGCAGGCTACCAGCGATAGCGAATCACGTCGATCGCCGGCGAGAGGAAGATCTGGGCTGGCGGTGCCCACGGTATGCGTCTCAGTAAACACATATCACCTCCGTAAACTTTGACTATACATCGCACACCCCGATAAGAAGAATGAACATTGAAAGTGACTGATTTGAGTAATATATGCGCACACTGAGGCTAATGTTATGGTTATACCGGATATAGTCAGTATTAAATAGACCCACGCGTTGGGAGCTAATTTAATTGTGGCCGTTGCAACACGTCTTATGTTTGTTGAGTCCTTGTACTTAAGCGTATGCGGACCCCCCGTGGGAGAGGGGCCTAATGAGCTCGACGAGAGCCACATACCTTTTTAAACGATCAGCAGTAACCTTGTGAAGTTAGCCTCAACGTGAGGTCAACCCGGATCCCTCAGAGAAAATGGGAGAATGAGTAGTAACAAGGTTTGAGTGACATGTTTCAGGCTTGGAATTTGGAACCGGGCGAGGGGGAGATGCGCGACCTTCCAAGCTTCGTGATCGATTTGATTCCATATGTCAAAGATGCGTCTCCACGTTTAGCTGTGTAGCCCAATCATAAACCTGTCAACTACGCAACCTAGACATGGAGTCGCCTCTTTGGTATACGAGGCTAAACCAATGACGGAGGTTTGCACATTTATTTACCCTTCCCCCGGTCTTCCCGAATCTCAACTCTGAACATATTAGTCGAAGACCATCACTACAGTATTGGATTTATCTCAGAATAAAAGCTGCAATTTGACCTCTGTTCACCGTCGTGCGTGGCCGGTGCGCAACTGTGGTTTGCTCTTTGAATGTCTCTGGGTCGGGGCGGTTAGGTTCAATGTACAAAAAATGGCTCTCCCTCAGCCTTGTGCTTGGCGAGCCGGTATCCCCCCCTCTCCCCCATTCCTACTAGAGCTCAGCCTTCGTGCGCTGGACTACGCGAAATCTCAATGACCCAACTTGACCAACCCGCCGTACAAAGCCTGTCTACCAATCAGGAGTGAGTTCCACTCCAAATCCTATGGCGCCGAGTTGATGCTAAACAGGTTCTATCCGTTCACTGCTGCGCTATCAACTTCAGTTCACTCTCACTTCCCACGCCACCTGTTCCAGTGCCCGTTGTTCACGCCAATGCTCTACCCCTGAACTTCAACTTCGCGCCTCTACTGGCAGTGACAGTGCACGATCCACCACCACCGGCCCCAGGTGCGAATGGCATCAACCTCATCCCGCTCCTACAATCTCTTCGAGGTCACCCCCACGTGAACGTTGTTACAGTCAACGGCGACTAAACCTAGACTGGAGTTGATTATAAAGTAGAGTCTCACCACTGTGTATATGCGGGGTCGGCGTTTAGACGTCACTTACGCTTCTAAATTAGGAATTGCATGCACTGGTTCCACCCGTTTGCGGCTCTTGCGCTCCTCCCGGGTGTTTCCTGCTTGCATGCACGCTAGTATGAGCGTGTTACTTTGTCTGATATCTCAAATTAGGGTCTTTATTCTGTTTTTGGTTGCTATGCGCGTCCCGATTTTGTATCAGTCCCCTTTGGGGCCTCTACACTAGGATCATCGAGGACAGCGAGAACTATATGTCAATGTGAAGTTACACAAGTTTTAGTAGTTAAAGATTGTACATCATTCGAACCTCGTGTGGGCTTGCGCGTGTATATCATTTCCACTACTTGGCTAAGTTTAAATGGGTGTTGTACGAGTGGGTCTATGCAAAGCAAAAGCGAGTGGAACCCTGACCGAGGGCACTTGGGTGAGGTAAGATGAGCGTGAGTCGCCTTGCGCTCTAGCGCCCGCTCACTAGATACGTAATTTCTGCCACTTGGTCGAAGCTTGGCACCAACACGCAACGGCTACGGCGCCTTTGTTCTCCGCTCTTTTCCCGCCCATGTACGCTCTGTGCGCCCTCACCGTCCCGCACGCTACCGAGTGTTTATTATCCTTTTCTGCGACGCGGTACCCTTCGATGGGGCTGCAGTTCTCTCGGTTTTCTCGCTCATTGTTTGGGGAAATGCCCTCGTGATGGGCATCTCCAGGTGCAAAAAGCTGTTTGGGTGTAGATCGAAGTATGTTTAGTGAGCTGGATGTACCGAGCAGTGTGATAGCTTAAACGGGAATCTTCGCTATGTAGGATTGAAACATTTGACACGGGCGGAAGGGGGCGAGAGTGTGCTCCCTTTATTTGCGGACTCGTTGTATCAGCGCGTGTCGAAGCAGAGACTATGCACTAGCACGATCCCCAGTAAACGTTTCCACAGATATGGTTGGGTGCGTCTGGCATTTTACACCAGCAACGTCCCAGGTGCGTGCGGCGACGCTGTGCAATAGTATATGCGCCGAGTGGGGTTGCGTAGCGTGTTCGGTGCGGTCGCGGTCGGCTAATGGCGAGAGTGAGTGCGCGAAGCCGGTGGGGAGGGTCTGGGTGTTCGGCTGATGCTGGTGTGAAACTTGACGCCACAGATACAGTATTGTCTGCAAAGTACAACACAGCAATTTCGTGGCGCGCGATGTCCTCGGGAATGGTAACTTTGTCTATTAGTTCTTTCTGTCACCCCTCGGCGTTCCTGGACCCCTTTTTGCAAATAGATCCCGACTTATATTACTTACTATAAAAGGCGATAAGATAATCTATCAATGATCTGCAAGGGTGGAACTGGCAGCGTTCTTGAAACTCCGACATCAAAAGCAGGCGATTTGTCTGGCAGTGCCACCAGCCTGAGAATGGTCTCCCGGGGTCGCTTGCGGCTTTGCCCGGAAGAAGTATAGACGGCGCTATTCTGTTCGGTTAAGCAAGTCCTATTGCACTCCAACGAACGCTTGATTCTTCCTGGGTAGAACTTGGTAGGGCTCCGTTACAAATGGTTTTTTAGTTACAAACCCCGCCTTACAAACGGTTTCTTGGTTTGGAAACGGGTTTCCAAACGGTGCACAGCCTTAATCCAGGTATACAGTAACCCGAAATGCTAAATACAAGTTTGGACATGTCAACTGGTTGGTGCCTGAGACTGCGGATGATGAGAAATAACTGGGGGAGATACATGGGCAGACGAAATCGGCGAAGGATGCTCGAAGATAATGTCTGTAAGTAGCTTGGATGATAAAAAAAAGCCCATCTCTTCCCTCAACCTCGAATTTATCCCGACTGCCTAGCACTGGGACAGTATTCTGTTCTGAAATGCCAAACGTAGCATATTCAGGCTCGCTGGGATAGCTAGGCTCGGAATAAGGTACGATTTGGTGCGCCCTCCCCCCCTTTGTATGCGCGCCGGCCTTGGGCAATGTCATTATTCATCAAGTGCTAAATTGACACAGCCACTGCTCGAAGATGCCAGCAAACCGGTTAGAAACCGTGACAAGCGTTACAAACCCGGTTTTTTGCGGTTTGTAAGAAACGTGGTTTGATGCAAATCATTTCTTACGGAGCCCTAGAACTTGGCGTTCACCTTTGACATTCTGCTGCACGCTGGACACAGCGGTTTGGCTCTTTAACTCTGGTTTGGGCTGCGCGGGAACCAGCCGCTTGTTAACGGTTCGAAGGCTGGCCATCTAATGCCTCTTCGCCCGACCGTGCAGCAGTTTGGTAAGTGGACGGCCACAGGTGCATAGCACATCTCCCTACGAATATAGCCCTCGCACCAGCCGAATTTGTGCGGACTGCCGAATATTTTGGGATTTTCTGAAACGCAAGCGCGGGCAGAGTATCCCGTATTGGTCGACTTCCACCGCTCACTTCAGGCATTCGGCTCATTCGTTTTGAATTCCGGTCTGGTCTTTTGAGCAGTGTTATTTGTCTTTATTTGCTTCTGGGGCTAAGCGCCATCTTCGTTCAGACACGTTCCTTTTCGGACAGACGCGGACCATTAGCCCGCCATATACTTTACTCCGGTCAGAACATACTGCTCCCTCGGTCCGGCCACTTCAGCTGCGTGGACACGCAATTTTCTCGCTCACATCCCGCTTAGATGCGCCTTACGCACCTTGTTTAGATAGGTTTGAATACTAATTCACTAGAAGCGCCCCAGCTCCGGGGCTCAGACCTCGCTTCTGTTTTGGTTTAGTTGTGCCATTCGTGACATGCAGTATCGCCAAAACATCCTAATCTCATTTATGTATCTTCAGAAAGAAATTGGAGTCACAATTTCGTGGGAAATGACAACAATTGGAAGCGCCAAGAGGGCAATCTATGCAGCTACCGCTTCGTAGAAGTAAGTAAAAACTGTATAATAAAATAGGGGGACTAAAACACAGCATGCATATTACCATGCCATACATCAGTGAAGCCGATACGGTGCTGATGTCCACACCAGCTGCGTCAACAAGCGATGCCACTGAGTACTACCCACTCTCACCTTACACGCGTGGCAGTCCATACATCGGTGTTTGATGATTGTACTATATATACTACTGCTTAAAGTCTTTCCCACCCCACCATGTCTCGGACCTCCAGGGTTTCCGACCGCGCGTGCCCCCGCAAGTGAATTATCCACCCAACTGTCAACTTCAATCAAGGAGTCTTCGTCCACACGTGCCCCGGCGCCAAGACCAAGGACGAGTTTCGGTTTACTTATCGAAATATATCCGTATCGCTCAAAAACCGCGAATTTACCCTAGGTTTTCTAAACCTGGCGGATGTTGCCTTGCCCTCATTCTAAACCCGGAACTCTACACGCATGCGTATATAAGGTATCAGCTGTTACATCATTTAGCAACTAATTGTATTTACCTTTAAAGCACAATATTGATCATATGTGCACTAATTAATGGGGCTGAAGTATATCGCCTATATCTCCGGGTTGAATATAGTATAGTTACCCAGGTCCCTAACGGCCTGATTGGTCCTGACATTGCCCACCTCCCCGCTTTAGTGCTACCCCTTGCCCTCTACCACGCTTCTCGATTCTATGCAGTACTCCCACAGAATTAAAAAATCTGTGGGCATGTCACATCGGGGTGGCATTTATATCTAGCTTCCCACAATGTTGTCTCCTACAGACTTGCAATATGCGTGCGCAGCGCAACGAAGCAAACGTTGGCTTCGCCGATAAGACCAAGTCACTACCTGCGTAGCAGAGAGTGACTGGGAAGCTGAGAGAATACCTATACAACAGTGACGAATCAGCGCCGACGAGCCGAGCCGGGCTTGTGCGCACGTTAGCCAAGTACAGTAACTACAGTACACAGACGACAGTAATCGATTCACGTGATTTTGTAACTGACACGATTTTGCGTGACGCTATTGCAAATAATTCCGACCCCCGGAGTGACCTTGCAGAAGCAAGGTGATTCAGGCTTAGCCACCTCACCCGGGCAGACGCACCTTATATACTCTATTTGGATTACCCCACACTCGCTGCATGACCAAGGCCCTTACAGTTAAATTGTTTACTTCGGTTGAGAAGTAAAGCACAACAAGTACTAGTACAAGCAGTCTCATCCCTCGTTCCGAGACTTTGAGAACAGATGTATATCTAATAATCAAGAGGGGTCATACGTGCATGTGTGATGAAAACCAAGAATTTGCGTGCATATGTATGCGCATTATGAGGCTCTCCCGACAAGTTCTCTGGAGGCTACGGTATGCGACACTTCACAGCGCAATCTGCGAGACATCATCCGAAATGCAATTAGCTATTTTCGGAGTTTCTTCTTCTTCTTCAGAAGCTGCGACTCGGAAGCAGCAGGCTCGATTGGACTAGCCACTGGACTCGGAGTACAAAAATGACTGTCCTAGCTTGTGTTCATGAGAAATGTCATCTCCCCTCCGTTCGTACTAGAGCTCAACTTTTGCACGCTGAGTTACTCAGAGACTCATTGGGTCGACTTAACCACTACATTGTACAAGGCCGGTCCACCAATCAGGGGTGGGTTCTATTCCAGACCACATGATATCGAGCCGCCGCTAAATGAGACCTACCCTTTCACTACCCCGCTATTAGCTCCAGCCTACTCCTGCTTCACCCGTCACCTTTTCAAACAATCATTGTTCGCATTGACGTCCTCCCTCTGAACGTTGAACCTCTGCTAGCTGTGCCAGCTGATGATCCACCACTACCAGTTTTAGGCAATGATCCCTAGGCTATATCTCACTTTTACCATTTCCTCGGGCGACCTACACCTAGACTCTGCGGCGGTTGATGGCGGCTGTTTAGATTAAGCTGGTCTGTCATTCTACATCAGCACTTTTGCTTTAAGCTGAAAACTTGTTTATCTAGGTTGAAGTCGAATTAGACGCCGTAAGATAAACCTTAGCATTGAGTCAAGCCCACACGCTAACTGATCAGCTCGTAGTTTAACAAAACATATCTGACTAGCTACAACAGCCGCATGTAGTTTACTATCACGTCGCCCGAGGAGACATCCCTGGCTCGGCCATGACGGTCCCAGGCACACGGCTAGGGATCTATATACGCTGCTCTTGAATGCGCAGACGTCCAGGGAGAGACTTCGGAATTTAGTTTTTGGATGAACGAGACCGTGAAATGGCCTGGGTGAATCACCTTACGCTTATAAGATCACTCCTCAGAAGGGGTTCCAATATCATAACGCGAAGATACACACCTCAGTCCTGCAAAGTGTATAAAGCGTCCCAAATGTAGTACCGTGTTCTGTTCTAGTCTGCCCTATAGTCCAAACTTGAGCGTGCCCGGATCCAATCTCCACGTTGGAACGCGGTTTGAGTTGGTGTAATCACCGACTTTCAATTCAAAGCCTATAAGCCCTACGGAGCGGCTCTGGACTACTACAGCGATTACCTTGATATAGTCCTTGGCCCTTCCTTTCTCTAGTGCACTCGCATTGTAGTCGCGAGTGGGTGTTGATGGGGTATGTTGAGAAGAAAGGGGCGTCTTAACTCTCCGGTAAAACTGTCCAGGGCAGGTGCAATGAAAAGGTTAACGATAGTGGGTGAGCGATGAACCGAGCCCCCGCAGCCATCCGTCGAACCAGTCTAAATCAAATCACATTGAATCGTGTACTCAATCATTAATGGAGCCACGTGTGCTGATAGGTATCATCATCGGTTTACTGGGAAATTTACGGTTGATGAGTTCGCGGACTTTCCGATCCTGTGGTAACCAAACTCTATGAAGAATACGCATGGCTTGTGGAAAGGCATGTCTGAATTTGCGATGGATAGATGATCGTCGATTCGACTTGCACTTCAGGGAGACGCCGAACCGTAAAGTAATAGGGGGGATAGTCACGTGCGGCTGTCCATGACTGGGACTTTGTTCTACGGCCAGCGACACTGATTGTAGCTGCGATGCGTTGGAGACCCCTTGGCAGGTGCTTCCTCCAACATATTTAGGCCTATGTCGCGTGAGCGAATAGTGATGATTTGCCCTGATGTCTTTCTTGTTTGGGATCGAAGGATGTAGTATAGGGGTATCCCGTGTTTTACATGAGAGAATTGCAAGAGGGGGACACCCCAATGATGGGGTTTCAATTGAACTGCCCTCATGGCTGACCGGTCCCTAAATTCCTGTCTCCCCAGCTGGACGTGACGCAGGCGTTCACCCTAACTCCGCTAACGCGCAGATTCAGGCTATCAACTCCGAGGTCAATCCACATAGATCGCGTAGCTCACCTACTCTCCTGTCGGCCGGTTTTCGAGCGCTTCCAATACGATCGTGACAGTGACAGTTCACTTGTTCAACCGGAGGCGCAACACGTACAAGCAGCCTCATATATCGTTACAAATCCTTGAAAATAGATGTGCACATAATAAGTCAGATGGGAATATGTGTACATGTAAGAAAAATGAGTTAGGGTGCATATACATTGTGTATCTTTCCTAATGACCTCTCAGGAAACTAAGATGTGAGCCACTGAGTGGCATAATTTGCAAATCGCCTGGAAAACCAGTTGGTCGGGTTTCAGAGCTTTTGCGCTCAGTTTGAGGCGGGCGAGTGACAGTTTCGCTGTGACCTCAAAATAAGCTTTAGGAATATCTCTTGACCTTATTCACTAGGCTCGGAACACAAAACTGACTCTCCTAACCCTTGTGCTTGTGCGATCCGTTGCCCTTTCGCCCTCCCCTCGTTCGCAACATTTTTGCGTTGGGGTCACCAAGCAGCTCAATGGCCTCACTTAACCAAATCCCCACACAAAACCAGTCCGCCGACCAGGAGTGAGTTCCATTCCGAATCTTAGGTGTGGGTCGATGCTAAATAAGTTCCACCCGCGTACTGTTGCGCTACCCACTTCAGTCCACCTCCGCTACCCACACCACCTTCCCAAGTGGCTGTCGCTCACGTTGATGTGTTGCTTCCGAACTTTGTACCTGTACCAGCTGTTGCAGCTGCCGCTCCACCACCAGCTCTAGGCGCCGATCCCATGGATCATATCCCTCTCCTAAAATCCCTTCGGGGTCACCCAGTTGTGGACGTTGCTACGGCCGATGACAGCTAAGATTTAGACTGAACCTGATTTTAAGGTAGGGCCTCTCGCTGTCAGGTATATGCGGGTCTGCGCTCAGATATTACTTGAAATTTAGCCAGCCACCCCCCAAACTAAGGGTTATATGCGCTTGTCTCACCCGTTTGTAGCTCTGGTGCTTCTTCCAGGTGTTTCCTGCTTGTATATATCCCGGTGTGGGCCTGTTATTTTGTTTGATTCTGAGCCTTTATGCCGTTTTCAATTGATTTGGGTCCGTACATTCTGAAACCGAGGTCGGGGCCCGCGTTGTTGGCTGAATGTATACAAACGGAAGGCGCAATGCAAATATGTTATTAATATACAAGGTAAACGTACACTAGCCGCTGAGGGCGACGATCTTTCCGGTGAGTATGGAGGACGCGCGAGCGTGGCCAGCATCCCGAACCACGAGTACGACTCGCTGGGGTTGGGATAGGATTGTCGCAGTCAGCCGAAAGTGGAGGGACTAGGGATAGAGGGTGGGCGGAAAAGGAGGCGCGCCGGTGGTCCGACGGCGGGCGACGACCGTGGGGAGGAGCGAGTTGAGTGGAAGCACTGCGCTCGCGTAAAGTGTAAGGCTAGGCCCAAGCGCCGGGCTACTCTCCGACTCAGTGCTGACTGTGGTGCTCCGCGTCACGGTCTCCTTTTGTAAAGATCCCTTCAAAACCCGATGCAAAGGGCACAAAGACTACGAGGCAGGTTGCCTCTTCGATTCCGTGATACCTGCTTTAGTTTACATCTTATTTCGGTATCCCTTAGCTCAGGAACTCACATAACTCAAAAACCTCTAATCGTTACGCATACGAATACACTTCATTTCGCACTAAATACCTGCATGAATCATCCTGGTTTGAAGGTCACGTTCCTGGGCGCGATGATGTCACACTGCAATAAGGTCACGCGTAAACCAGCCAGTAAGCGCTCGATTTCGCTCAAATTTGCCATCCAAACAGCCGCCCACCCGACCAGTCAGTGCTGGCTCGAATGCCGCTAGCCGATACATGCCTGGCCGGTACGCCTTCAAAATTACCGAGCATACATGCAAAGGCCAGATGGTTCGTGGCCGTACTTGTAGCGTAAGCTAACATTGACCTGGTTGGTTTACTTGGGTCTGGTTGGCGCTGCCTGTCGGGCGTGTGCCTGTATATGGCTGAACACATGCCACGAACTGGTCGGAAGGCGCCTGTCTGTACAGTTCTGTATGACGGAAACTGGTTCTGGGTCCGCATGGCAAAAATATAATACACACATATATATGTATATTTAATTTAATTTGTTTCTTCCGTTGGACCACCCCGCTCAACCGCGCATTTGACAGAACGGGCAGATATTAAGAAGCTCAAATCCTCTAATTTATTGTAAAGGATAGTATACAAGCAAAGGTATCAACTATAGCTGGTAAACAAACTCCTCACGCCACCAGTGCAACTCAGAGCCTAGAATAGCTAACAATTCTATATGTGAATAAGTTAACATTAGTCCGTGCATGTTATAGAAATGCTGAGGTGCTTACATTCGAAAGCCGCTGTGTGCGTAGCGGGATGTATGCTATCCAGTGGTCGGTTAAACACCTGATGTGATGAATATAGGATACTACAGATACTATTCTACCGAGAGGACCTACCTGTTTTTCAGTTGTCAGGGCCTGGGACTGTGTCGGGGGTGGGGAGACGGGTGAAGTCAAGGTGAGCTGGGGCGGGGTTTATATGCGGTGTCTGCATCCGGAATCGGAGCGCAACGGGAAGCGTCACATGCTGCCTGGACAATGTTAGGTATGCGTTGGTCTGTACATCGGCGAGCGTGTCCCACCCTCAAGCGCCCGGAGTTGAACCTTTACGGTCATTCGATTGTGTAGCGCCGGGTTGTAAAAGAGAGCAGGGGGCTGCGAGAGCTGCGAAAATTGAGACCCAGAGCCACCTGGTAAAGCAAGTGACGTCGTAGAATGCTGCATGGGTACAGAAACAACCGTTGACGCGACCAAACTGGACGCGGTACTAGAACAAGGGTCGGGTCGTTGGCTCATAGTTTGCTGAAACCTGATTTCTCGGTCGAGTTGGTCTAAACGTGCATTACAAGTTGTATATGTGCGCCGTCTGACTAATTTTCCAGCGTGGAGTGTGCAGTGCGGATCACATTTCTGTGTGCCAGGTTCGCTCTGTTCAAATACAAGTGAGTGGCCAATCGAATCACGGACAAAGTGACGAACGTACCTCACCAAACAATGGCATGTTCGTAGCACTCACTAACAACAGAATCACAAAGAAACGGATAGTTAAACAATATTAGTATGCGGCAATGTTCAAGTACAGGAAGACTCGGGGATGCCAGAGTATCACGAATCGGTGAAACAATCGGCTTGCACTGGGAAGCGCACTGCGCTTGCGACCAATACCGAGCGAGACCAACACTGGTAAGTGTCTGCTAGCCTCCCATAGACGGGACACGCTCACCATGTACTCGGTTCTCATGGCTCAGCGCCCTCCATACCGAGTGAATCAGCCTGGTCCAGCCTGTGGTCGGTAAGCGCTCGACAGACCCGTGAGAACCGGCGTAGAACGGACATCTTGCTCGCAAGGCGCTTACCAGTCGAGTTTACGTCGGTTTACCCCAAGGTTTACGCCCAGCCTGTTTGCAGTGTGTTTAGTAGAGAGCGCTTGGCAGGGCCTAGACATGTGATTTCTGCCGCTTTGGGCAAGGACCACCGCGCTTGAAAGTGAGAGGTGAGCTCACATCGCACTTTTTTTCTGCCCACCGAGGTACCGTATTCCTTCACCGCACTACAACACTACTGCACCTGAAATGACTCGAAGAATGGCGGAATGATGTGAGTGAACCGCATACCCAGCTCAGGAGTGCGCTTGTCGGCATAGAGATATAGTATTTAGTCGGATATTCGACCGTGGAAGCTGAGACATCCGCGTCGGGCGAAAGACTATTGGGTATGGATGATCTCGAACGGTGTGTAATTCGTGACTGAGCTCAGCTACGACAAGTGCTAAGACAGAAAGACAGGCAGTTTGAGTACATTTACTAAAACTAGGAGGAAAAGGCGCCAGGAGTAGGATTTTTAACGTTCAACAATTGGGATATGGGCGAGGGTAAGCACTCCACTTAACATATAACATCATGCACCGGGTTACGCATCACAATTCGTAATCCTGGTGTAGTATTATGAAGATTTTAGCTTTCGTCACGGAAGTTCTCAAATGTCCCCTTATACGTCTCAATAACACACCTGCAAAGATTCAGACGTCTGTGCTTTGTTCTCGCTTGCACGCAAAAAGATTAAGTTGGTAACCGGAAATCGGCTTGGGCGCTTGTTGCCCCCAGTAAGGCATCACCCGGTACAATCTCCTTCAAACCGCTTTACAGTCGGGGTTTTTGTGTCTCATTTCCATCTTAATAGTAGAATGAAACACTCCATCAAATATAAAAGCTGATACCCAAGGATATTGTGTACCGGAGGGGGGGAGAAATTGTAATGGCATTTTGGGTGGTCTGACACACCTCAACGACTAACGAGTTGAAAATTGTGGGGTACATTTTCCAGTGTGATCAATTAAGCTCCCGCAGTCTTGGTGTATACATTCTATGAGGATTAAATGAATATTACTTGGTATTAGGGGCTTTACCTTCTTCTCGGGGTGCTCCCCCGCGCCTTTTTGCCCCTGTATGCTGTTGCAAGAAACCTCGTTTGGGCTGGAATTGAGTGCCAAAGCTCTTAGGGAATTGAAATTTAGGTTTATGAAGTTTCATAGCTTCTCGTATACTTTACAGCTCACTACACAAATTTCAGTCCTGTTTTTGGACTGCTTTTATTGCCAGTTTGGGACACTTCGCCAATTTCAGTACCTTCCAGTCAACGAATTTCGAAGAGAATTGGTATATGTAATCTAAAGCCTGCAGAGCATTGCTGTACAAAATTTCGCAACATTTCGTTTGCTCCGTGTTGAGTGCGAGCTAGTGATGCCTTACTGGGGGGTGATTCCTTACCACGTGACTGATGTTACCCCCTCTTTACAGGAGAATGTGCGTCCGTGGCACAACGTATAAAGAAGCCCGGGCTCAATACGAATATCTATAACATAAATAAACGCATCTATTGACGCAACATCGCGACCCACCTTTCATCCTCGTTCGCTTCATGCTCCTAATTCTCCCTTGTTGTGGGGAAGGGGTTATCGCCAACAGAACATCTATCTGGGTTGGTGATCCGAGTACCGCCAAGTCTTAATTTCTATTTTCCAGACTCAACGGTACTCCTCTGGCAACTACCACAATCGACTAAGGGAATTCAGGTGATGGCCTGGATACAGCAGTGACGATGGACAGAAAGGTAAGCGAGAGGGGGCCCGAAGTGGGCACGGTGGTCTCGGCGGACTGAGGCGTGAGGCGAACCGACGTAGCAAAGAGCTATTACTGCCACGACCAGATTTAAACTAGGTTGAACGCATAGCATTGTTTTACTGTGACTGTAAATCTCATTCAAACTCATGTGAGACTCATCTTTCAGTTTTCTTCGAACCCAGTCTATTGAAATCTGCCACGGAGTTATCCCGATCAAGATGCAAGGCAATTCCAACTACCACGAGTAAATTCCGACTCCCATAGTATAACAAGTCGCAAATGCCAGTGAGCGCTCAATCAACACAGACAAGTGTACTACGTGATGAAGGGGGGGGGGAGGGGGATCTACGAAAGACACTTGTACCGAGCACTTGCTGACGGTTCAATCAACGCTCGGTCGATGCAGCAGCAAAGGCTAAGTTATACCCAGGACCAATTGCGGCAAACTAAGTTCAGATCTCGTTCGTGCGTGAGCCTAACCATCTTGGGCGCGGTGCCATTCCCTGAATTTGCTCCTGAACCCTGAATCCGCGGACTCTCCCAAATTATATCGGAGACGTGGTGGATAGACACAACGCAAGGCTGGTCCTTCTATTTAGCTTTATGCTGGTGCTGGTGCGAACCGATACCCCCCTCCCTCTCCTCGCTCCTAGCAGAGTGCAACGTTTGTGCACCGAGCTACCTAAAGTCTTAATGGCCCGACTTAACCAACCAGCCGTACAAGGCTCGTTCGCTGGTCAGGAGTGAGTTACGCTCCTGCTTCCATGTCGTCAGGTTGAGGCTAACAGGTCCTGTCCGTGTATTGTTGCGTATCAATTTCAGCCCATCCCCACCTCCTCCTTTTCAAGCGGTTGTTGTTCACGTTGATGTGCTACCCCTAAACTTTGCACCTCAGCTCACTGTAACAACGAACGGTCTGCCACCACCGGCTCCCGGCGCCAACGCCGTAGGCTACACCCCGCTTCTAGGGTCTCTTCTGGGGCACCCGCATGTGAACGCTGCTACAGTCAATGACAACCAAAACTTAGACTAAACTTGATTTAAAGGTGGGATGTCTTGCTTGCAGTATATGCTAGGTCTACGCTTACTAATCTCAACCCACCTTCCAAACTAGGAGTAATATGCACTAGTCTCACCCGTTTGTGGCACTTGCGCCCCTTCCGGGTGTTTCCTGCTTGCATACACACTGTAAAAATGTTTGATATCCTAATCTCGTATCTTACCCCGTTCCCAATTGCTTCGAATGTGCATGTCTGCTTTCGTATAGGTTTCTATGCGCTATCGAGATCGGCAATCCTGCAAAGTGGTTGGAGATTTTTCACTGCAAAATAACCCTTATATAAGGTTGAGATAACTTGCGAGCCAGGGTAGGTACGACAAAATCGGAATGAGAGCGTAGCGTATATTCTTTGTACTTTCAAGTAAACGGAATCTGTTTGTCGTGTCCCTGTATGCGACGATGACATAATTAGAAGTGAGTCAAGGTTTGACCGAGGGCGCTTGGTAGGGTCTAGAGATGTTATTTCTGTCGCTTTGTTGAAACTTTGCATGTACACAACGGTTCCCCGCGCCTTTTTCTTCTGCTCTTTTTATGTTCAACGATGCTCCATGCTCCTTTATAGTCCTTCGACACGACTCGGGGGATGGCAGAACGACGTGGGTAGGCCGCATGTCTACTTTTGGAGCGGGTTTCTCGTGCCTCGTAGGCTGGGATCTTACATATTAGATCATGGTACGTTGCTACCACTCTGAATAAATCTGGTTGGCTGTTGAATTACAACACAGGTTGTAGTAAACTTATCTCACTTCTGCCAGTAGCACGCAAAGTACGCTCGATACTACCTAACCATGCCGTGCCAGTTCGTTCACGCCCGCCTATCGTACGGCAACCCTCACCTGCCTGGCCATGTTCTTTTGCCAAGGGCTCAAACGGGGCGGGGTCGCTCTAGATATTACAAAGGGAGATCCGACGCGTATGAATATCCGACAGTCGGTATAAACCATTTTATTTGTCTTTCTCAAACGCGCTTGGCTAGGACTAATGGGCGGCAATATCGTGTAGGTAGATTTTCGGCCACTGTCGGATTCCTGGTATAGATCGTAGATATTTCAGCACGTCGTATACTCAAGTGGTGAGTACAGCAGACACTGATCACATCACCGTCATATAGAATGATAGGCTATGGAACCCGAGGCGTCTGCGCCGTGTGCGAAGGGCTATTGGGCACTGAGGATCCCGAATGGTATATTATTCGTGAGTAGATTCAGCCGCGACAAGTAGGACGTGAAGACAGGTTGTATTGCATTTACCAAACCGGAAGGAAAAGGCACCGGGAGTGACAGTTAAAGCGTCATACAGTCAGGATATCTAGGCAGGGGTGAGTGCTCCACTTAGCATACACCCTCTCTTGGCGGGGGTCTAACGTCAGGGGGGTAGGACTGTGCACATTTACACAGCATCCCAGGTAAATATCGAGATCCTGCACGAGATCGAATCATGCACGCTTATGGCGTATTTTGATATGGGGCGGCTTGAAGGGGTTATGGATTTTTTACGCGTGACTTGGTGTGACGCTGTTAATGGAGGGGGGGATTGGGGAATCGTTGGTAAGGCGGTTTTTATTTTCGGGTGTGGATGTGCGGACTGAGGTTGTATATTTTGTGCGGGTGGGCAAGTATTGTGTATGATAACGAGAAAGTTGGGTTTATAGGGAACCTAATCTGATAGGCGGCCCGTGTTTTCGTCCAGCTCGTCGACACCAACTCGGTCTAACTAATTACATCTTCAATAAGAACGTCCCACTCATCTCAATGGCGAAGTCCTCACCAACCTCCGCTCCCGGTGGTGGAGCAAAGGAGGACCAGGACGAAAGCTATAGGGACCAAATCTTGCTCCCTCTCGGCCTTACTCACGCCTGGATCTTCGACGAAGAGGGTGGTACGGTTCCTGGAGGAAATCGGAACACTGCGGCCGCACGAAGGGAATGACAGGGCAGACTAAGGTGACATGTTACTCTCTACCTACGATGGGCACAATGGTAATGCACGATTACAGAAAGCAACAAACCGGAGACCGCCTGTGCGCGCCGACGATGGAACGAGTGGAAGGCAGATATCAATGAGAGATGAAGGCGGGACACGGAAGCCAGAGATCTCAAAAACAGTCGAGGAGCGGCTGGACGCGGTTTGTTGGAGAAATTTCACGGTTGGTGAATCCACTCATCTTCCCGATTGCTTAGTAACTTGGTTATTCATCCGAAGGGGTATATGCATGGCTTGTGCGCGAGCGTGTATAATGAATGAATAGATGGACGTCGACTTCGGGTTTTAAGGAAAGTGCGGCTCCGAGAAGTGCTGAGGGCCGAGATAAGGGGATAGTCAGCCACGTACGTCTGTGTGTAAATAGAACTCCGCACTGCGGCCTGGTGAGACTGATTGTAGCCGGGATGTCTAGGAGATTCCTCGATGGGCGCTTCTTCTAACCTTGGCGGGTTCCCTTGGGTCGCAGGAGCGCTCCCAGAGCGCTCTGAATGCTCTAAGGGTTCTGTTGTTAGTCCGGTGTTCATTTGTATTATATTATATAATATGTAATGTCTATAACGGCTGTGGTTGGAGGTGTATTTTGAGTGCTTTCCATGAAAATAAGTGTATGCGGGTCAACTTCTGGAGGGTTAGTACAGAGGTAGTATCTAGCATTTAGCTATGCTAGCCTAAAATGGAAGAAGGATCGGTGGGTAGTTAAGAAGATGGTACGTGTTGTGGAATGTATAGGAGGGGGATGAAGTCTAAGCTAATATGGGAACTCTAGCAGCGCTTTGGGAGTTCCGGCCGTCCAGGAGGGTTCCCGTGAGGCAGGTAAACTTGCCGATAAGCACAGTCAGACATGTCATTGATTAGGGGGACGTTGGAAAACCGCATGAGCGCAAGCATCGCTCGAATCGCTTGCTTGGAACTAAAGGACGTGATATAGGGGTCGCTTATTTTTTGTACGAGAGTATCTTTAAAGAAGAGCACTCCATTAATGGGAGCTCCGCTGATCTGTCACCACGGACAGCCGGTCCCCAAGTCTCTGCCTCTTGAGCCGAGCGCGACCAAGGAGTTCGTTTGCCTTAACCCAACTATCGCGCCGACCCACGCTCTAAAATCTAAGCCTGGCCCATGTATCCGATTTGCTCTTCCCGTGCTCCTGTCAGAAATTTTCCGAGCGCTTACAATATGATCGTGATTCCTACAGTTCAGCTGTTCATCAGGAGGTACAACATATGCACGCAGCCTCATCTATCGTTGCGAATCCTTGAGGGCAAATGTGCAAGTATTAATAAAGGTAGGATTCTATGTATATACATGAGAAAGTGGTGAGGGCGCATATATATGTTATATCGATTTCCGAACAGCCTCCTAGGAGACTCAAGGGTGGTCCACTTGGTGGCGCAATTTGCAAAGGTTCCTATAGAAGCAGTTGGCCGGGTTTCGGAGAAGTTAGAGGTTCGTAAATATGTTTCTGTATGACGTCGTGACCTCTGGCAAGGCTCTAGACCAGATCCGGCGGGCTCAGATCACAAAAATGACCCTCCTAGCCTTTGCTTGTGTGAGTCGGCACCCTCTCCCTCTTCCCTTCGTTCTTACTTGAGCTCGACATTTGGGCATCGAGTCCAAAGTCTCAATGGCCTCATCTAATCAACTCCCCGCACAATTCCCACGCACGAACCAAGAGTGAGTCCCATTCCGAACCTCGGACGTCGGGTCGATGCTAAACACCGTGCACTGCTGTGCCGTCAACTTAAGTCCACTCTCGTCTCTCCCACCACCTACCCAAGTGACCGGTGCTCACGTCGATGTGTTGCCTCGAAACTTTGCACATCTACCAGCCGTGCCAGTCGACGCTCCATCATCACCTGCTCTGGGCGCCGGTCCCATAGGTCGTACTCCTCTCTTAAGGTCTCTTCGGGGTCACCCACACGTGAATACTGCTGCAGTCGATGACGACTGAAATTTAAGCCAAAGCTGATTCTTGGGGTGGGGCCTCTCACTGCTGGCTATATGCGGAGTCTGCGCTTAGGCATTACTTGATATTTAGCTACATTATAAACTAATAACTATATGCACTCGTCTCACCTGTTTGAAGCTCTTGCACTCCTTCCAGGTGTTCCTTGCTTGTATGTACGCTGGTGTGAGCCTGGTGCTTTGTATGGCATCCTAACTACGGACTTTTACACCGGCCTCAATTGCTTTATAAGTATGTGTGAATCCTAATTTTGTATATGCCTCCTTCAAAGTCGATACGATATGACTGGATTCAGCAGCGGCCCACAATAGACTGCCAGCATCCGTGTGCCTTCTGGAATATCCCCTTTCTAACACGAACCATACACTTCCATTATCATAAAGACAGCGAATAGTACGCGGTAAGTAGTCATTCCGGGTTGGTCGTATCGATTTCAACTCGCGACTTCTTCGATTCGAGAACCCACATCACTCGACTGTCTAATCATACGCAGTGGACGGAGGCGGGTCCTTGTATGCGGTGATTATATAGTTAGAAATAGGTTAAGGTTTGGCCAAGGGCGCTTGGCAGGGTTCACAATGCTATTTCTGCCGCTTTGAGCACTCACACAACGACTACCGTGCCTTTTGCTCCGGCTCTCTTTCTGCCCAACGATGCCTCGTGTGCTGCCACCGTTCTTCAACACTCACTATGCTTGAATTTGGCCTGAAGAATGGTGGAATGATGTGAGTAGACCGCATATCTGACTCTGGGGTGCGCTCGTCGTATCGACTCTACAAAAACGAGA
>JANWGL010005138.1:0-14187 GCA_025200755.1 Ceratobasidium sp. C01 | reverse complement strand
GCCACTCGCATCCGGCTCCGCTATTGCTGTTAGCCTAAAAGCAACATTCCAGAATCTCACAAGGCCTCGCTACGAACCTGCGAAGAGGTCCTCCTCATGCTCTGGTTTCACGTACTACTTCCTAGCAAGTATGCCTTCTCCACATTTCTAAACCACTTTGTCGTATAACAATCCCGGTTGTTCCGGCTTCGCGACCATCGGATTCGCCGCGTGGAGACTCCACTCCAATAAATGCGGGGCTTGTAGGTTTTAAGTCTTGGCTGGTGCGTCTGATACAGAAACCGAAGTGTCTCCGGCTTTGCTGTGCTGTACTCCTTTTTTGTCCCACTTTCGTCGACACCGGTGATAAATACACAAACACTCGTGTCCGGTATATAGAGTTTCTGATTTGAGATCATACTATCTTATACCATATCAGAAGAAGCTAGATGTGTCCCTTGCACCTGAACTCGAACTAGAAATATCAACTACGCACACCCCAAATTTATGTTTTGTATCAACTGCACGCAACGTAATCAGAACGTAGTTTGATTTGCGACCTTTTAGCAATTGAAATAATATCCTACGATTTTTAGCACATTTTGGCTCAGGAGTTAGTTGGCGCCCAAATCTACGGGGGCCGCGAGGAGAGGTGTAGCTATATGCGGCTATCCTAAAACATGATTCTGGGGCTTGTTGTACACGCTGTTTCCTCAAACACTAATCGAATGTGAAACCGTAAGACTCGCACGCAATGCTATACCGGCCTGATGGTTAATTTCAACTGATTGGCTGAGGATACACTCCAAAACGGGCACAAAGGATTTCCTTGGCTGTATCCTGAATATCCGGGGAAGACTGACCTCGACCTTAGATACGACCCCAGCCTACTCTCCCATCTACTGCCCCCAACCACTTTCCCAAGTCCACCCCATATATGCTATTCAAAGTGAGTTTCAATGGAGCTATGCATACAATGCACGCTCAACGTATAGTACTGCTAGCCACAATGTTTCAGCTTGATATAACAACACGTCTCGTCGATCAAGACGCTTACCGCTCATGGAAATCCGCTCGGACTGCGCTATCTCACAGTATTCAAGCATATGAAAGGGCTTCGGCTACTCTCGGTTCATCTATGGCTAGTTCAGCCTCTCACCGCCTGCATTCACTCAGCTCTGCCGACGAAACTTCCACCACCGAGTTTAACGCCGAGTTGACTCTTTTCGACAAGGACTTAATAGGACTACAAACCGCACACACTGCCCTCCTCGAATCTAGGAATCAACTCACAGGTTTTACCCCAGTTAACCGTTTATCCAATGAAGTGCTTTCGATGATCTTCCATGCCGCTTGCGCTCGGTTCACGGACCAAGATGATCGCCCATACAGCCCCTCCTCACTTGCCCCAGAACGGATTGCCGGCGTCTGCCAGCGCTGGCGCTCAATCGCTCTCAGGCTCCCTTCACTTTTCTCACGCCTTGAATTGGCTATTCGTCGCCCCATGATCGACGAGATATCGCTCAAACGGTTTCAGCTCCGAACCGAGCGCTCCTCGGATGTAGCCTTCGATCTCAAACTCTGGTTTCTGGTGGATCCTGATGATTCCGATGACGATGCCGTGTCGGACGAGCATTATTACGGCAAAACCACTCGAGCAGGGCTTCGTTCAGCCCTGACTCCCTTCTTATCACGAATCGAGCGCCTCAATATCGCAACGGCCGTCTGCGCTTCGGGGTTTTTAGAATCGGTTTTAGACATTTTTCTTCTCCCGAAAACTGGACCGATACGGAGTTCCCAGGAAGCCAGTCCGATACGGAGCCTTACTTTCCAGTCTGATTCACGATACAATGGCAGATCCTCTCGCATCACAATATTCAAACCCTCGGACGACTGGCCTCCCGTACACCCTATTCTAGACAACGCGAACTGCCTTTCCCTACGCTCTGTTCATATTCCCTGGCCTAATGAAGCGTATCGGGGGCTTACCGAACTCTGCCTCGACGACGTAGAGCTATGTCCCAGTCAGCTTGCCGAAATATTCAAATCCAATTCTAGATTGCATAGGATCTCTATCACTGACGTGCGGGTCGACGCTGAGTTGACACCTTTGCCAAAGGCAGTCCCTCTTCCCAGTCTTGAATCCATCACGCTCGGATCTGGTCAAGTGCAAGCAGCCAGTATTGGCGCTCTGCTGGATCTAATCGCACCCGGCACAAGAAACATGAGCGTACAGTTAATTCTATTCGAACACGGCTGGGATGATGAGGCATGGTCTTATCACTCCTTCTTCAGCCGCTCACGGGTGACAACGCTACACCTCAAGGCGAAAAGCTCTGATAACTGGTTCAACTTGATACGGAAACATTTAAACCACCTCGAAAAGCTTACTCTTGAGGGCTGCAACATACGAGATCCTGATTTAGGGCGGTTAGTCAAGATAACCTTGAGCGAAGCGGGTCATGTCCAGCCTACTCACCATCGGAGCAATTCGGACAATTCGAACAACTTGCACGACTTAGGCAACCCGGACGGTTCAGTCAATCCAGTCGATCCAATCGATCCAGACACTGCAGTCCCTTGGCCAAACTTACATGTTTTGTGCCTTAGGCATTGCGGAATTCACCTCCCGATTCTGCAGGGACTTTTAAGACTGCACAACGTTGAAGTCTTTCGCTTTGTCGATCGACGAAATGTGGATGCTCATCTCGTCAGTCGAGATCATAATACCCTGGAGGTTTTACAAACAGAGATTTCTGAGATCGTTCCGGACACAGAGTGCTCGGGGAAGTATTTGCACCTCATGGTTGACTAGGTTAAGTGTTATCAGGAGTCCTGAGGGCTGCGCCCGTGTAAGGTAAGCATTCCTAATCGCTCCATAGGAAGCCTAGCTCACGATGCTAGCATGACTAACCGTCGTTTCTTAGGAGGTTAGCTAGGAAGATGTGCCTAGTGTCACGCAAGGTCGATCGTATTTTTGTGAAAATATATGCGTTAACAAATGGGGTTTGAAGATGGCCTTCTAGCAAGTGTGTGCTTGTTTAAAGGATCAAATATAACGAGTGAACCAGCATACATCCAGCCTGTTTAGTAAATATCAACTTCACATACTGGTACACGACAAAACCGGCATAAATGACCGTTTGCGTCGTTTGGCCGGACCCTGAATATTGGGAGGTTGACCTTGGACACGACCTCACCCTACTCTCCTGCTCACTACTTCAACCACTTCCCTAGGCTTACCCACAGACACAATTCTCGAAGTGAGTTTGCATTGATCCATACTGCCAACATATACTAAATACATAGTATCGCCAGTCACAATGTCTCCGCCTGAAATACCAGCGCGTCTGGTCGATCAGGACGCGTACCTCTCATGGAAATCCACTCGAATTGCGTTATATCATAGCATCCGAGCATATGAAAAGAGTTCTACTGCTCTTGGGTCATCTAGAGCTCACTCGGCCTCGCAAAACCTGCTTTCACTTGACCCACTCGACCCGACTCCCACTGAGTTTGACTCTGAGTTGACTCTTTTTGATGAAGATCTAAGGAGACTCCAAGCTGTGCACACTCGACTAATCAGGTACAGGCCTCAAGCCACGAGCTTTGCCCCGAGTAACCGTCTCGGTATTGAATTACTATCGATTATCTTCCTTGCCGCTAGCACTCGGTCTACAGCCCGGTGCGATAGCTCAAATAGTCCCTCCATACTTGCTGGCGCTCAATTGCCCTCGGGCTCCCCTCACTATTCTCGCGACTTGATCTGATTATTCGTCGCCCCATGATTGATGAGGCATCACTCCGACGGTTTCAGCTCCGGAGCGAGCGCTCCATGGATGTAACCCTCGATCTTAAACTCCGAGTTTGGGACGATCTTGAAGATTTCAGCGAGGACGGATGGGCGAGAGTTAGTCAACAATGCTATCCGGATGAAGCTTCAAGCAGCTCTGACCCCCCTCGCACTACGAATCAAGCGCCTCGACATCATAACAACTGTTGACTCTTGCGCGCTGTTAGAAGTGCTTCTAGGTAGTTTTGTTTCCCCTAAAGCTAGTCCGATACAAAGTCTTAGTCTCCGGTGCGAGTTGGGCCCCATGCCAGCGAGCCTCGCCTTACAATATCTGATACATGGGACGACCCCATAAACCATGTTCTACGTGACGCGGGCTGCCTTGCCCTGCGCTCCGTTGATATTCCCTGGTTTAATGAGGCATACAAGGGACTTACTCAACTCTACCTCAATAGTGTAGTGCTAGATCCCAAAAGTCTTGCCGAAATATTTATGTCTAATACCACGTTGCACACGGTTTATATCACTAACGTGGACATCGAGTAGACACCTGTGGCTGAGCCAGTCACTCTTCCTAACCTTGAAACCATCACGCTTGGACCCGGCCAAATGGGAGCACACGGTATTGGAGCCGTACTGGATGTAATCGCAACCAGCACGAGAAACATGAGCGTGCACCTGATTCTATCCAGTTTCGACTGGAACCTCGATAATGTGGAAGAAGGTTTTTGCTCTTTCCTCAGCCGCTCACGGGTGACTGTGCTTCACCTCAAGGCGGAAAGTTCTGGTAATTGGTTCAAATTTATACGGAAACATCTAAACTACCTCGAAATTCTTACTCTTGAGGATGCAACATGCGAGATTCCGACTTGGAGCGGCTAGTCAAAATAACGTTGAACGGCTCACACCGTGTCCAACCTGCGGATGGTTCGGGCGATTCAGCAGGTTCATAGGACTTGATCGGCTCGGCTAATACAGATACCATAGTCCCCTGGCCAAAATTATGCGCTTTATATCTTATGGACTGCGAGATACACCTCCTAACTCTACAGAGATGTTTGGGATTACACAACGTTCAAGTCTTTCGCTCTATCTGTCGACCAGAGCTGCAAACTAACTGCACCAGTCAAAATAATAATGCCCTAGAGGTTTTACAAACATCAGTTTCGGAGATAGTTGCGGACACAGAATGCTCGGGTGAACACTTGCACTTCATGGTTTGACTAGTTATATCCCACCAAGACGCGAGATGTTGGGCCATGTAAGGTAAGCATTGTCAGTCGCTCTGCGGGGAGCCTGGCTCACCACGCTAGTATGCTTAATATTAGTTTTTTTAAGAGCGTGGTTAGGAAGATGTGCCGGGTGTTATGCAAGGTCGATCGATTTTTTCCGAAATTGTATTGCGTCAAGGGATGTGGTTTAAAGATAGCCGTTTAGCAAACGTGGAATCCTTTTACACGATATGATATGTCGAATGAATCAGCATACATTCAGCCTGTTCGGTAGGCAAGCCGGCTTCGCATAGGAACTCCCCAGCAAGTACAAACCGGAGGCAATTGAGGCGATCAACGAACGAACCCTGAGCGTTCTGACTAACCACCGACCCATAAACCTCACCTGCACCAGCGATCTATCATGCCTCGTACTATACCGAGCATTATTTACGGAACCGCATGGTAATTTTCTCCAATTTTGGTCCCCGACAAGCTGGACTTACTGGTTTTTGATTCAACGTCAAGGAAGAAAGGCCAAACCAAGTCACTCGTCGTCCAAGCTGTGTTACAGGTATTGTGCATCTATTGCTTCAAATGTAGCCGTGGCTCATCCTGAAGCGCGCGCCAGGGGTTTCGGGGAATCGATACAGCTTGCCAGCCCAAACACTATCGGTTCGCACATTTCCTTCCACTTTGACCACATTTAATTGACGGAATCCTAGGGAAGACTTGGTTGGAGAGGCATTAGATGAATTGTATAAGCATCATAAGATATCTCGAGAAGACTTATTCATTCAGACTAAGTAAGTATCTCGTGCTCTCATCCTTTGTGGTATACCAACCGAGTGCGTAGATACACTCCTATCGGTGGTCACGACCAGTCGCAGCCCATCCCGTATGGCCCTTCGACGTCGATCTCTACCCAAATCCGTGATTCGTTTGCGCGCTCCCTAAAGAACCTCCGAACCACCTGGATTGACAGCTATCTATTGCATTCTCCACTGGACACGCCTTCGCGAACCAAAGAGGCTTGGTCAACGCTGTGCGAACTCAAGCAGGAGGGAGCAGTTCACTTGATTGGGGTTTCAAATACGTACGACGTAGAGACTCTTGAGCTGCTCCAAGCTACCGGGAAGGTCGACGTCGTGCAGAACAGGTGGTACGAGGGGAATGGATGGGATTATGATGTTCACAAATACTGCCAAGATAATGGAATACATTACGAGTGAGTTATGTTTTACTTGATCGAACCGAATGTTGAATTGGTTGTACACAGGTCTTTCTGGACATTGACCGGAAGCCCCTCTCTGTATCGTCATCCAATAGTACTTGACATCGCGACAGCCAAACGATGCACAAATGCGCAGGTGCTCTATAAATTCGCTCAGTCGCTCGGGATCATACCATTGGCTGGCAGTACGAACGAACATCACATGAAGGACGGAGTAGAGGCCGAGAAGCTCGAATTGGGCACGGAGCTAGGCAAACTGAAGTCATTGATAGGAAATTAACTGTGCAATAGGAAGTGTTATTTACGTACATGTATAACGATTAGTGCTTTGAAGCTCAACTCGAAATATGAACTCTAAGTAGTTGAGCGATGTCAGGTGGAGTATCGTCACGGGGAAGTCTTTCGACAGCTCCACGAGCGTCTAGCAACGGAACCACCAACAAAGCCATGCGGATGTCTCTCAGGGTTATCCCAGGCCAACGACCAACGACCTCTTGGACGTCGGCGGAGCTCCTAACCGCGATCGTCTCTTCGGTATCGTGGGTTTCCAATGAGAGCGCCACGTTCACTCGATCCGATATTAAAATGGTTGGGTGATGCTGGAATTCATGCGTGAGTTTTGGTTCACATTCGGGAAGCGCCGAATCATACCTTGTTCGCTTTTGCTAAATCCGCCACTTCATTAACGTAGGCCATGGCTGCTTTGAATGAAGGAAATCGTGCGTTGTGATGCATTTGCCACCAAGTAGCCTTGTAATTTGGACTTGCGAGCGTTTTCGTTATTTGACGGAAATGCCAACCGTTGGCCGTTAGTGGTGGGAGATATCGGGTCAAGTCATCATGGGTAACGAGCGGGACAGGGGCGGATGGAGAGATAGGTATCCCATTGCTTGTGCTGTCTACGTGAGAGCTTGGTAGGGTTATAGGTTTTATATTCTCCGGGCTACTTTTGACGCACAGGTACGCAATCTAAAGCGAACAGCTGGGAGAACTGGCTATAGAAGAAGTGTTTGCTTGTTAGAATAACGAGGAAATACAGAGGAAGTCTAGACCCACTGAGAACGATCGTACCACCCTCGTGGTCATGTTTCCGAAATCGTGAGTCGGGCTGGGGGGCTGGGAAACACGTGGAGCGCCTTAGAAATGTAATAACATAAATGAAAATCAACGAACACGTGACTGGGTGACCTACCCTAAGTGTTATGATAACACAAATTATTCTCGGCCACAACAAGCTTTGTTTTGCCTGGAAACATCTTGAAAGCTTCACTTCTAACTTGGTGCTCTTGAGGATCTACTATCGGAATCGAATAATTGGACGTTTGGAAAAATCCTGTTGCTTCGGAAAGCTGCGCTTATTTCAAAGATTGGCACCGAACACGCACAAGCGGCATTGCGTGACAAGGTCTCAAGCCTGCTGGCCTTTGCTCGGGGTTCATATCAACACCAACACCAACATCACCCCTGCTTCCGTTGATTGAGAGAGTAATACCATTTCTTCAAATCGTGAATCTAGGTACTATTCTGGAACTTGGTAAGCCGCATCGGCCTAATTTACTAGTACTCAATTGACTCCTCGCCAGCACGAGGACGCCAGGCAGTTCTCCGTAGTCGCTTACCCTTTTCCAGAAATATCATTTTCTACTGCCGTCTGGTGAGCGATTCACGCTCCGAGTTGGAAGATTGTGGGAAAACTGAGGTTGCTATCAGGATTGGATCTACAACGTGATCAATTCTTGAACACCATTTTTGCACTTATACCAGCGGCCACCACTACTTGATTTTTCTCCCGCAGTCCGGCAGGGATGGCGGCGCCCACAGATCAAGCAGATCAGAGCAGTACTCCACAAAACAACATCGAACATCTTGCCACCGCAGGCCCTTCATCGCCTTCTCCATCAAACCCTACTATCGACTTCCCGGGGCAATCTCTTGGACTCCTTCACGACTCAAGACTTGGACACCAGACTACTGAATCTAAAGATGTTGCTATACTCCGTCGACTAAAGCTCGCCATTTTGGAAGGCCAACATCCCTACTTCAAGGCTAATGTAGACTTATCTAATCTGCAAGACCTTGTGATCTCTCCCACAGTCTCCTATGGTGCCACCGCAGCTGCGCCCATCGTATCACAAACCGACCCACCAACACAAATCACGTCAAATGGTGTACAGACAAACGGCAATTCTCAAGATGGCGCCTCGCCCGCGCCCAGCGTCAATATGCGGTCCCGAACTCCTGTTGCTCTCAGCGCTTCTAGTCAAGAGGGTAAGCCCGTCCCGGATGTACTTAACGGCGGGCCGTCAACCTCTAGCGTACTCGAGTCTTCTATGGACGAGCATTCGCACGATGTAGAAATGAAGACATCTGAGTTCGTTGAAGCCAATCAAGCCCGGATAACCCCCGAAGATTCTAGCACAGACATCAAGCAAGGGAGCTCACCGGCAAGCTCACATGCTGACGACAAGGCCACTCGACCTTATACTCTCGGTCGATATACCCTGCATAGTCCGATCGCATCTGATTCTCCTAGAGGTGCGTTTTTTACTATATTGAGATTGCCTTTGTTGACATTCTTAGTAGGTCGAGGCCATAAACGGAATATCTCAGATACCTCCACTGTGCTTGAAACTAACGAGAACAACGACCCTCCGATAACAATCAAACGCGAATCACCCCCATATCAGTTGTTTGGATCCCAACAAACGGCTATAGACCCCTCATCTTCATCTCTCTCTTCGTTCACATCCACAGACAACACCTCAATTTCTTTGGCATCTGAAAATGAGGCTAACGGCGCCGGCGTCTCGGGGAGCATTGGTGAAGGCGGATCGGATTTGTCTGGATATAACCCTAAATATGGTAATAAAGCTGATTACCTCCGACACCAGAAAGTTCGAGTCAAGATGATTGAGTCGATTGAAGAGAAAAATCGACGGTTGGCGCATCATCCCGAGGAGAGAATCCCGCCCAAGAGTCCAGTGCGCCAAACCGAGGCTCCAACCCGCCGAGGATCAGGACCAAATGCCTCGCCTACTCGTGAACGCGAACACGCACTGCGGACCAATACTATGCCACCGCCACCTCGTGCGAACGTACGCACACGAGGAGCTAGTCCAAGCAACTTGCGGCGTGCCCCGTCATTGGATGATGTCCAGGAGCGTTCGCCACCGCCACCTCCGTTTCAACAAAGTCCTCGTCGTTCACAAACTACATTATTTTCACGTCTTATGTCGCCTCCTCCAACCAAATATGTCCCGCCTCGTCGGCCAAGAGAGTACAGCCCACCTCGGGATGTTCGTCCTGATTTCCTCCCGTATGATGAACCTAGGGCCACGCGGCCTCGCCCAGTAGTCTCCTCTCCGCCTCGTGGATCCCCTCCTCGCGAATCTCCAGCTCCTCGAAACAATGACCGACAGCCTTTGGATAGTTATTCTACCTCGTTCCCTCGAACTGAATCCCGCAGCTTCGACTATAGACTTCCCTCATCATCTTCAGTGTTCTCGGATCGTCCTAGGGATAATGGATCCTTTAGCATGGATCGTGATGATACGTGGGCTCCTTCTGCCCGTGGCCCACCTCGTGCTCCTCCTCCTCCTCCGCCATCTCGCAATAGCCCTTCACGTCATGAGCTGAACCATGAACGCACTTCGTTTGGATCATCGACCTTACCAGCCAACCCTAGCGCCGGTTATCGACCTCAGCCCCTACCAGAAGCCCCTACGCGATACGCTACATATGATAATTCTACCCGCCGCCCAGATGCACGCTGGACGCCTCCCCGCGACTGGGACTCCGCCAACCGCCCGCCCGGCGCTAAACCTAAACTTCAAGACCGGTTCGCAATGGAGCCTAGTTGGTCTCGGGACGAACCCGACTCTCGGCCGCGCGACGATTACAGCACGAGACCACCCCCTCGGGATGACTTCCCGGCTCGCCCTCGCGACGATTTCCCTCCTTCACGCTTCCGACGGGACCCCAGTCCATATAATGATGGTCTGCGCAGCGGTTTTGGTCGACCTAGTGAAATTGAGGGAATTCGACCAATGAAGAGGTCACGGCCCGATGATTCGTATCCTTCTCGTGGCCCTGGCCCAGAGCGAAGTCGATATGATCTGGACACACGATCACCTGCAGGCGATTATTATGGGCGCGAACCGCCTCGAAGAACCGACGACGAATACATGCCTCGCACTCGCCCTCCCTACACCGGTTGGACTGGCCCACCATAGAGAAACTGTGAGTTAGTCATTCTTGTTATTGCATACGAACCCAGAGTCTAAATGAGAAATCCTCAGCCAGTATAGTGCTTTCGATCGCCCGTTCGTTTATATGATACACTCGTTGTGAAAGACCTACAGAAACAGTACAGCCGTTTATTTGCTTTCTATCGCCTTTTGACATGCATGTGTTTGTAACAAACTACTCATACGGACGATTTTGGAATGATATGTTTACATGTTTTTCTTGCTTTCACCCACTTTTTCTGCGATTAAGCGATATGTACGAACCAACATCCGCAGAGCCCACCACAAATGTATGAAGCATAAATTTATGATTCAAGGAATACCTCGGGGTTATCTCCTTTTATAATCCAGCCCTTGCAGTGCTGGGCCGGGTATGCTTCGGTGCCGAGTGCCAGCCAGTAAGATTTGTCCAGGGCACTATGTCCAACTTGCATCGCATAGGCACCGCTAATCCTTGGCAGTCGATCCATGCCGCTAGACAACTCCTGATCAAAGTTCTTGATCCGATATGAAGCCTACTTGACTTCTTCATATAATAAGTGCTGTCCTCCTCCGTCGAGCTTGTCTCGACCTCAAAAACCATGTCTGCTGCCTCTTACTACAACGGCTTACCTCGACGAGCCCGTATTCTCGTCAACGTCTGCGGGGCAGTCGTCCTTCTTTCTACTATCTCTTACCTAGCACACTCGCCAACAAACTACTGGTCCCAGCCGTCGGACGCGTATCTTCCCGACTATCTTCGGGACGAATACAGAGCTTATGGACCGGAACCTTTGAAAGTAGCCAACCGAAGCTCTCGGGGGGTGGAATGCACATGGGCGGATGTGCACCAAGAGAGTGTGAGGAAAATCGCAAAGGTTCCTCGCGTGCCGGACTTCCCGTTGCTGAGCGCTTGGCTAAAGCCTGAAGCTGGTACGTCGTTCGCTGTAGCTCAGGAATGAGGGGCTTTGCTGACGTTCTTCTTAGCACGATATGGACCCGCGTTGAGGACCATACCAGAGACATTGAAGAGCCAATTTAGTTTAGGGGGGACTGTGCGAATGGTTACTGAGTTCTACGATCAGGTACGAATTCTGATTCCATTTCTTGGAATTTTCTAAGCACATATTTTTAGGCGTATTTAGGTGGGAAAGCAATGGAATCAACGTGGTCTATTGAGGAAGTGGATCAGTATCGTCAACACGCGCGCAACCGCAACCCGCATCTCACATACAAAAATGCCCCACTCTACGAAGCGTTCGATCGCTGGGGCGCCCTCGCTATCCGAGGCCAGCGTGGTCTTGTCATCGGCTCTGAGACGCCCTGGCTCGAGGCTATGCTGTTGGAATACGGAGCCTCCCACGTATCCACGCTCGAGTTCGGCACGATTACGACCACCCATCCACAACTCACCACATATACGCCCCAGGCTTTCACGCTCGCATTCCTCCAGGGTCGCATAGAGCCGTTTGATTTCGCGGTTTCGTACTCGTCCCTGGAACATGATGGGCTCGGCAGATATGGAGATATGTTGAACCCGATTGGAGATTTGCAGACCATGGCGAAGATGCTAAGCGTCGTGCGTCCGGGTGGATATTTCTTTTTGGGGGTTCCGTGCTGTGAAGATGCGTTATACTGGAACGCGCACCGGGTTTACGGACCGGTGAGGTACTCCAAAATGTTCGCTGGGTGGAGAGTTTTGGGAAGTGCGCCGTTGGATGCAATGACGAGTGGGGAAGGAAAGCCGGGGAACTGGGTGTTCCAGCCAATGTGGGCGCTTCAGAACACGGTTGGGTGCAAGGGAGGACCGGATGTCGTGGATGTTAGGAAGCTATCGAAAGCTTTGGAGTAAAAATGTATTATTATCTGAGTGGCGGGGTTCGCGCTTGTTTTTTCATCGTTTATTCACATACCGGATTTGGCGAATCCAAATCTCGAACTGAATCTTTCAGTCAAAGTCTATCAAACGAAGCACGCAAGAACATAACAAGATAAGAAATAAACTTTGGTCAAAGCTATTCAGTGTCGGGATAGAGTTCAGGCGCAATCGGGGTTCCCAGTTCAACCAGTCATTCGTTAAAGTCGGAGACACCCCAAGAGCGATGAGACTAAACCAAAGTCGTTATTAAAGAGTAACATAGGAAGAAAAAACTACGTTGTATCATAACGACCATCTAGAGCTGTTTCTGAGCAAGAAGCCTAGTTCTCGCTGGTTTGAAACCCCAAGTGCACCACAGTCCACGTTCCAATTTGTCCAGCAAAACTAGTGAAGAATCCCAAGCGTAGTGAGTGTAAACATAAAAACTTCATTCTAGATTTGGCCGAGTAAAATCTACGTGGCATCGAAAGCATTCCAGCGAGTACTTAGGGGAGATTTTTGGAGAGGAAAAGAAAAACCCAAGTTCCCGGCAGCTCGAGAGAACCAAGCGTGTTATAAACTCCACTTTTCCGGCAGAACTAGTTTCTTTGCTGTAAGCTAGCTAGCAAAGATAAGAAGGAAATGGAGTATGACTGGGAAATGTATCTGCTGTGGGGTGTTCGGTTGAAAATGAGGGCGTGGGGCTCTATCACGTGAGCGAACCTTCATTTGGATCCAATTATTTTTCGTGCAGATCAACCCCATCCCAACTTCTTCCTCCACTTTCGCCACCCCCTCTAATAGAGTTTGGACTCAACCTATCTCTATCAAAACGCGCTGTACATATCTCCTTTACAATGTCTGATAACCATGCAGGACCTTCCGCCGCTAGTGGACAACATCCAGCACCCGAAAACATGACTTCCAAGGACTAGTACGTCCTTCGCATCTTGATCGAGCAAACTTTAGGGTCTTATATTTATCTTGGAACAAGTTATGCGGACTCTTATGCTCACTTTGGTACGCGCGCCTCTCTAACTATGTCCGAGGTATAACGCTAACGTACAAAATTAGGCATTCACGAGGAGATGTTGAAAGATACTGTTCGAACAACGTCCTACCGCAACGCGATGTACAACAACGGGCACTTGTTCAAAGACAAGACCGTACTAGACGTTGGGTGTGGTACCGGTATCCTTAGCATGTTTGCGGCGAAAGCTGGCGCAAAGCATGTAGTTGGGGTGAGTGAATCGTCTGGGAGATGCGAATCCAATACTAATGCTTGGCGTTGCGGTGGCTGCTTTGATCCGTTCTATCTGAAATAACAGATTGATATGTCGAACATCATCGATCAGGCGCAGAAGATCATTGAGGCTAATGGTTTTAAAGACAGTGAGTCCTGTTTCCTACGCGCCTCCATCAATCCCACTATTCGACGTTTTGCTTTGTTTGTTCCCTTACAAATGTTCCCCTTCGTTGTGGCTATTGCGCGCACCCGCTTCAATCATCTCCCAAATGGACTAACTTGTCGCTCTTAGCCATCACGCTCGTTAAGGGGAAGCTGGAAGAGTCTGAGCTCCCTTTCAAACAATTTGACATCATCGTTAGCGAATGGATGGGGTACTTCTTGTAAGCGCTATCACCTGTTTTTTTTTTTTATCAATCTCTTCGAGCGCGAATGCTGACTTGCTTTCACCATTAGGCTGTATGAGAGCATGTTGGACACCGTATTACTGGCACGGGACCAGTACCTCGTACGTCTCTCAGTTCGCCCGGGGCTATTGCTCGACTCAGATTAATTCACAGGCACCGGGAGGGTTATTATTCCCCGACACCGCGACGATCTACCTCGCAGCCATCGAGGACCAAGATTACAAGGAGGAGAA
>JANWGL010005136.1:0-26967 GCA_025200755.1 Ceratobasidium sp. C01 | reverse complement strand
AGGTCTCAGTGAACGATTACGCGCTCACCTGATCCTGTGACTAAAGGCAACAACCCGACTCGCACCAGTATGCTCTTTAATCAACTGCTCGACCTCTGCATAGTAGTTCGTCTCGATAGACTTTTCTTCTAGGAAGTTTTCATATGTGTGGTGCGTTAAATACTCGAATCCATTCACATTGAGCGAGAAATCAGTCTCTCGACCTCGTAGGTCTCGTACGATGACGGTTCGCGGATCATGAATGAAGTTGATTCGGAATTTCGACAAATCGGCGCGGAGCTGGGTAATAGATAAGCGTTTGCCATCCGGGTCGGGGAGAGCATAGTTGAATGTCGCGCTAACATCACCAGCTGTACAGTGGGGAGGGATTACCATGGTCGAATCCAGTTGCACGAAACACCGTATAGCTCTTGCTTGATATGTTGGCGAATTGGCATGATAGCATTGAAAAAATCAAATGAGGCGACCCTGGAGACTATGCGGGTCTAAATGCGCGCCAATCTCGACATCAACTGGGGTCTCTGCCGTAGCACGACCATACCATACTTTGGAAATCGGGGGCATAAGATCGTGAAGATATCAGTGCTAACTTGACCGGGGAGAGAGCCGCGAAGCAAGGGCCACTAGCTACACTCGTGCCTAATCCCTGGATTTGTAACGGAGGATCCATATCATTGGGAGAGGGGAAAGGTCGTGAGCCTCTACGTAACAATGATGAATGGGGAAGTTGCAATCTTACCGTAAAAGGGAGCCTTGTTTCATCGACTAAAATGGAATACTGCATGGTGCGAAACCGAAAAAATGATTTTCTACAGCATTCGACAGCGTTCGATGTAAGGAGAGCGTAACTACTTACAATAAAGAAACAATCTGCTTGTTCCCACAGTTTTTGTAAACCCACACCTAGCGGAAATGTCAGAGGGTGATGGCTGATCTACTTGTGGTCTGAGGGCTCTGATAAACGTAGTTATCAAATCAAATATATTATGATCCCAAAAGGTTTATGGGAGATGGAGCTTGCGGTAACTACGATTATCGATCTAGCACAAACTTACAAGAAGAAAGATGCCTGCGTGTCATTTTTGGAGGCCCCTGAGCCCATACAAAGCAGTATTTCCGTTGCCTCCACTAGATGGTAGCGATCGGCTTTACGTAGTAAGTGGTGGAAAGTGAATGGGTGGCGAGAGCAGGAGGTTCAACTCATAACTTACCGTTTTTTCCCTGATAGAATCATGTACATTCATAGCTAGGTCCATAAAGTAACGCGCATACAGGCACGTAGAAAGCGTTCTATAGTACTATATATGGTTAGTTAATGCCTAGGAATATTTATGTAGCCTCAAAGAGTGCTAGGGTGAGGCTCGTGAGGGCTTTAAAGCTCTCTGAAGCACCAATCGGGTGCTCACCAACCTCCTACGAGATCCGGAGTAAACCACGGCCCCGAAGTTGAAGAGGCTTCCACCGACGTAGAGTCACGTAATTCATTATTCGCGCTTGATATCTTACCGAAACCTCGTCTTTAAAGCGTATGTAAAAACCATCAACCGTTTGCAGATTGAACGTCACAGGGAGGTGACCCATTCGCGCCTACACAATAGCCACCCTCCGTTCTTACAGTGACACATATTTCTAAGATTAACTAATAATCTACGTGCAGTGCTGAGACTCAGAACAGGTCGTTGAATCAGGTGCACTGGGTTTTGAAAGTGGACAATATCCCTGATGTGAAATAGGCTTGTAAGCGGGGAGAAGGTCCATAGATCTCACGTCGGTACCCCGAGCCTAAAAAAGGACTCAAAGTAGACAAGGCTTGTACAGGATAGCAGTAATTGGTAATACGTAAGCCGGGAGGCCAGTGAATAGGTGGCAAGAACGTGGGTGGTGAGTTCGAGGTAGCGAACGCCAGGGATTAAGCTCGTACTAATACGCTTACTAGTCTCGGCTGCCAAGCTCTCACCGATCAGCGCATTTAGATTTTTCCGCGCAAGACCTATGATCGGAGGGGATAGGCGGTAGGAGCATCGACCCGTATGAGGAACACCGACGGACATCCTACCGTTTGTTGATGTTGGGTTCGTCGAACTCTCCAAGCGGTGGAATCAATACCATATAACTACCATCAGCACTTTTACCGTCAGGTTTCTCATATTCGATAAAGTTAGAGTGACGGCATTATCAGACATGTACCTGAACCTTCGTCTGCGGCACATATCAATGCTAAAATAATGTAAAATTCAGGCGTGAAGGACCTCATTGAATAGAACGAGATTTGTCTAAGTAGCAACCGAAGCATCTTACACACAATCCTCAGAACGGTAACGTGAGATGACCGACCAGTAGCTATCGCTCAGTTTGAGAACTCTCTTCGTTGCTGAGCCCAAAACTCAAATTCATCTGCAATGGTCATGGGTCAGATTTCGGCCGACAAGGGATTCGCCGTAACTCATAAGTGGCCCTTCCCTTCGTCTCGTTGTCCTCACCTTTCTGACCAACAATGACCTTTACTACTCCAGTAGCCAGTGTCCTCAACCCCGGGTCCCTCACCATCGCCGGCTCTGGCATCTCCAGCGTCGCTCACTTCACTCTCGAGACTGTCCCCTACCTCAAGAAAGCCGACAAGGTCTTCTACCTCCTTGGCGATCCAGTCACCGAAGCGTTCATTCAGGAGAACAACCCGAACACGACTAACCTCTGGGTCTATTACGAGGTTACCAAACATCGGTACCAGACCTATGTCGAAATAGCAGAGGTGACCTTTTAATATCGCGCTCATCGACTCGATTCTGACAAGCATTTCAGGTGATCTTGAACGAGGTTCGAGCCGGCCATAACGTTCTCGGTATCTTCTACGGACATCCTGGTGTCCTCTCGACCCCCGCCCATAGGGCACTCGCCATAGCTCGTCGGGAGGGATACGAGGCTCGGATGCTCGCCAGCGTCTCGTCCATCGACTACATGTTCGCCGATCTCGAGATCGAGCCAGGACAGCACGGCTGCACGATTCACGAAGCAACCGAGCTGCTCGCCTGTAAGAGGCGACTGAACTCTTCGACGCACAACATCATTCTCCAAGCCAGCATCGTCGGCACCGTAACGTTCGACAAAGAGGTTAGTGACTCTCACATACTCATTTTGCTCCTTCTCACACTTTTGCGTATCCGACAGACCTCCTGCCTCCAGTTACTCGTCGATCACCTGATCGAAGACTTCGGACCCGACCATAAGGTCGTTCACTATACCGGAGCAGTCCTGCCTCAGTCACCTGATGCCATGGTCACATATACCCTCGAGAACCTCCGCAACAAGCAGATAGCCGATCGAATCCGCAATAACACGATGCTCTACATTCCTCCCCGCGACGTTGTTTCCGTTCACCCGGATATGGTAGCCGAAATGAAGCTCCCGGATATGATGGGACTCCTGAGTAGGTCGGTGGGATGGGAGGGACCTAGGTTCGTCGAGAGGTTCGATTACGATCCAGTCGAGCGGAAGTTCGCAGACGAGGTCAAGCACCATGTGGTGCCTGAGAATCACAAGTCGCTGCGCGCGTCGGCCAGCATGAGAACGTTTATGGTCGACCTAGTGCTCGACCCGGAAAGCCAACAGGAGTACAAGAAGGACCCGTCGGCAATGGCAGCCAAGGCACCTGGTCTCACCGATCGCGAGAAGTCTGCACTCAGTTTCGGCAGCGCCGGGCCTATCTTTACGGTGATGTCACGAGCTAGCACTAAGGAGCCAACGGAGGAGCAATTGCAGGATGCTGATCTGCACGGGTCGTAATATTAAGCAACTGTGCTCCAAGCTCGGCTGCATTCTAGCAAGCTCCAATCGCGAATGTCCAAGAAATCGGCAAGTGGGCTCCCTCGCATACCTTTGATTCAACTGAGTTCATCTCAGCCGTTTTTCGCAGTTCTGCCAACTTTCCATCGTTGGTAGTGTCGCTTGCAAGTTATGCCCTCACGCAAATATGTTGAACAAATTCAAAATGTCAATTTCTGCCCAATGTATTGTTGAAATGAATGATTAATAGCTTTACTCAATGCGTTTTCCCGATCAGGCCCGCCACCTAAACCCAATTATAGCTAATTCAAAAAGGTATTAATTTATGGCGAAGCGCAAACGCACACTTTCACATCATTCTGAGCGAATTGAATGGACCCTTCAAGATGAAATATAATTTCAGCCTGTAGTTCAATTGCTTGTAGCTCTCTTGGATTCGGTTTTCGGTAGTACCTCTCTCCTAGACGCCATTCTCAGGTGCTGACCGAGCGCCAGATCGGAAGCCAACAAACGCATACATAGATATTGTTGGCGAATTCGGAGTTTGAAGACCAACTATTTTTACTTGAAGTCTCGTGAGTTTACAAAGGGTTCGTCTGTTTGAGGCCGCCTCTGAGATCCCGACTACATATACGAATAAAGCAGACGCGCATATATGAGTCCCAAGATGTTTCAGCAGCCATTCTAAGGTTATATCCTTATACTTCCGCACGGCCGCCACCCATTATTCCCCTTTCTGAATCAGAATGGCCCTAATTCCATTTCAAGTGACTGATTTGATCCGTATTGTCACAGTTGTAGCTAAGTCTAGAACTAGTACCACTCAACCGAATACGCTCACTGCGTCCCAAAGCTAGTCTGCGGGTGAAAGATCATTCGGCCCAGAACTCTAGCGTGTGGTTAACGGTGACTACAGCTCGCTTCCGACCTTGCTGCTGGTCGGGATTGTACCTTCCGATCACGATGGGTGCGCTTCATTGGCAGCAGTGACCAAGTTGCCTGTATAATTTGATTTCTCGCCATAAGGTGCGACTCCCGTTATTGTTACTATTTATGGGACCTTTGACGCTGTGCTGTATACGTTGCCAAATGGTAATGGTTACAGCCTATACCCTAAACTAGTACAGCCTACGTCTACCAGTAACCTCTAGTTGTATACCATCCATAGCCCATATACACCGGCCACAAACCTCGTACGAAAGAATTCCCCATCAGTCCAGGAGCCTGAGAGAGAATAAATCAGCGTTTGGGAGTCGGGTAACTGCCCAGCGTACCAAAGGTTCATTCGTTGCCGCAGTGTTGGTGAACTATAGTGAGCTTGCTTGCGTGACGACACTCCCAAAGTCGGTGAGCAAGTGCCTCCCGTCGTCGGAGATCCAAACGTTAGGATAAGGTGTCCGGGTGCATTATGGTTTCAAAGCTTCAATCCCACCTACTCCGTGAGCTCTCCGAGCAGCTGAGACTATCGGTCAGAGTGTGATAAGGAAAAGCTACATACTTACGATATTACTTGCGTACAGGGACAACAAACCATCGCAAACCTCAGTACTCTGGGGATTGAGATGCATTTGGGAGTTATCAATGGAAACACAGGTCAACTTCACGGAAGTAGAACTATTTATTCAGTTGCGATCCTCACTTGGATGCGATCGAGGACCGAAGTCTCTGTCGGGGGTGAGCGTAAATTTGGGTAGGAAGCAGCACGCACAGAAATAAAACTGAGTGTGTGAGGCTAAAATGGAGAGTGCAATGGTGGTGCGGAGTGGGTGTGTGAGGTTGCATGAAGTCGGGAATAGACGAATTAGGTCGAGATGGAATTCGAGAGTATCAGCAACGATCGCGTAGAGCCAGGGTGAGCGTGATAAAGGCCGAAGTCGGGCGCGAGGAATTGAACAATGAGCGATGCGGTGCGCTGTTACGGCTAACTTAACTTACCACCAGTCCGTGGCTGATGTGATGCCACCTCGCCTTGGGCACTTCAGGGTCCCGTCCATGACTCCAAACAATGACTAAGCAACCGAACCCTGACGACGTTCCAAGGCGTCGTTACTCGTAACGCGGACACGTCAACTACCACCATGTCCTCGCAATTACAGTCTATTATTGATGGGAAAATAGTACGCTTGTTCCAGCATTGTCTTAGCCTTCATTTGGTCACTGACCATACTCAACAGGACTTTGAAGGCCAAAAGCTGGTCGAGCAAAGCACTCATTACGCGCTCGTCATAGCAGCGGTAGGTTCAACATAATGTTCTAATCCGTACGTTTACTGATGATTTCACCAAATCGTTCTCAGGTATTATCTTTCGGTCTTGGATACTTTACTCAGTCCCTGCAAATATGTATTGGCACCTTTGCTCTCTCGGTCTTAGCCGTAATGCTGGTATGTCTTTCTTCGTTGAGCGGGTGTGTACTCGTTTTGATTTGATACATCTGTAGACTTTTGTCCCTCCGTGGCCTTTCCTGAACCGCCACCCTCCGAAATGGCGCAAAGCCAAAGGGAAGGAACTTTGAGTGTTTCACATTATTCCGACATGCCGCATTTCGCTCTGTCATTTTGATATTGTATTTCTGCACCAAAAAAAATCGGTTTAAACTCCTGGCCAGATATAGATTACGCGATGGATTACCAGTCGTGTTACAAATCTTGGAAGTGCGCGAGAGTAGCACACAACCACATTTCCCCGTGATCAATAAAATAATTTGATTATGTCTCCACCTCGTTCAGCCTACTCCACATTCCCGGTGCGAGCGCATTTCCCCAGAAGTTCCCATCCTGTGAGCAAGCCCTCAAGAGGATTTCCTCTGCCCTTTTCTCGCTGGTTCCTGCCGGCTAGCGTATATGTCAGCTTTGCCGAATGGCGCCACGTTAGCTTATATTTGACCAAGCTTACGTTTTGTCCCTCGCTCTCTACCGTGGTTACCCCTCGCTCCTCGAGAATGTGTTTTAGAGAACGTGCATATAGTGCGGGAATGTGTTGAGCGTCTGCGGAACTCTGCTCGAACGTATCAATTAATTTCCGAATAAGATTGAGGGAGCGTTCGCGCAGCTCTGGTATCATGACTAGGTCGGGTGGCTGGTTTGAGCTATACGTGGCAAGCTGGAGAAAGTTGTCTATCTTAGCTAGCTACTTTAATATAGTCGTGCACAACGCTTACCTTAATCAAGAACATTGCGGCTACCAAACGGATGTTGAGTTAGTGTCATCTGAATGTACTGGGTCGCTTAATGAAACACTGACCAAATGCGGGCCAATTCCAAAGGTCATCGGGCGAGTATTGAAGCAGATCGTAGGTCGTTAAGTCTTCAACTAGAATTCGTAGCACCTCTATTGCCGTATCCGCCGACTGTATGCCGGGGTTATCAGATGTATTCTTCTGCGGAATTAATGTAAACTTGCCTGGGTGAGGGCTGTACTCCGGAGCTCAGAATTAGAGCTATCTGAATGCTGGAGGCTGAATGAATATAACACCATACGGTGGTATTCGATCTCTCTATGAAGGTCTTAGTATCGTATGACCAAAATGTACGAGGAAAACCTACAACGAAAGCTGGTCATTACAGCATTAGTTTACGAGCGATTTACGATCCAGCCACTTGAATACGTACCAAAGAAAGCCTAAAAAGACTGGCCGGGTGGTCTCTTTCGGGGACATCCGCACAAGCCCTCGCTATAACATTCCGAAATGTCCCCATCTCGCTATCGAATGCCCCGGCGACATGATGAAGATCCACATTCTTCTCGCATTTAATACTAATATCCCGGCACCAACACCCAAAAATCAGCGCACCTTGTTAAATCTGGTTGGGCTCTCTGAGTCGGAATAAATATAACCGAGATATTTCGCCGCGATGCACAGCAGCCGTGTGTGTAGGCATAGACGTACGTCTTGTCGATCGTTGTATGCTGAGTGCCGACACCAACTTAGGGAACGCCGTATAACAAAATCTTCAACTAGGGTGTTAGGCCGCCCGAGCTTTGTCGCAAGTTCTCGATCCCTACAAGGTCTTGGAAGTGAGGAGTTGGTCACGAGAATATGCATATGACGCACATATTGAAGCACATCAACCATACTCTCGTTCGGTTTAATTGTTCCCTTTCCTGAACCTCGTCTTCAAACGTTGAGGCTTGCTCGTACAACTTCAGATCCAAAGCCATACTATTCAATGTTAGATTCAGTTGGATGTTCACAATAATGTCATCCACCTACTTGGTTGCGCACCCAAGAAAGTACCAAGAGCGACCTTCGGCCGAACTTGCTGCAGGTAAGGGGTATAAACTGAGTAGAAGATATGCTTGGCAATCCTCAAGCGACTTCCATCCATCCATCACGGCCTTAGCCAGCAATGCTCTTGCCTGAATCATCAGCGTAGATCGGAGGGATATTCTCTCGGGCTCAAATCGAGAAGCCACTGCGCAGACTGATTTAGTTGAGTGGGTTGTGTATGAGCGTTATGGAATGCTTGAACTATATTCAAAGATCGGCTTACTAACTGTTAATAGGAACGGAGACCGTTGGCAAAGGCGTTCGAAGGTATGTATGTATGGATCTATGATTGCAGTGACCGGCTGGCAGATGTGTTAGAATGGGACGTTGTCATGGTTAGATTTGACAGCGTACGTTTATGTTCTCGAGAAATCTTGAGCCCACTCGGTACATTCAGCAGTAGCTCAAGGAGAAATCTTAGCTCTCACATAATAAAGAGCATTTGCAACTGTTCTAATATCGAAATTCCCTGCCCCCAACCTCGTAGCGCCTCGAGATTCTGCACATTGGGAGCAACCGGCCCTTGGCTGAGTCCGGATCTCTGCGGGGCTTCTATGACGCTTGGAGACTGGTCGGCGTTGGAAGAAGAAAGAGATACCAGGAGCATCAGACTTTCGATTAGCTCCTCCTTATCCAAAGGCTGAGCAAGCAAAGCCCTAGGGGTATACGTATTGTCAGGCTCAGATATTTCCGGGGATCTACTAGTTGTCGAGCAAGTACGTCCAGTTGCTTGACATCGCTGACACGCTTCATTACCTCCCTGGAATACACATTTTACCTAGTGCAAAAGAACAAACAAACAAGATTTCAGTGACATTTCTTGCAGACACACTTCCAGGGAGGACTTGCCCTGAGCCTTTCGCAAAAGTCGCACGCCTCGTGCCCTCCACTCGTGGTTCTACCCTGAGGCCGAAATTTTGAGCCTACATTCTCTCCACGCCAGTCTCGCGAAGTCCCTTCATTCCCACTGTCGATAGGACGACTGGAAATATGTTCAAGACGGTGGGTGGGTGGACGAGAGGTTCTCCGCCAGCGACGAATACTTCGCTCTGGTCTCGTAGTCTTCGCCAATCCACATTAAAAATACAGCATTGAATAGGTCCGTTAGAGACATGGTAGGTGTAGCTTTTACGAGCTCGTTTGATTTCTCGGATAGGTAGAGATCCCAAGCTCTCGGAGCAGCCGAAATAGTGCCCGCTGCTACACGCTTCGACTCGGGGAGACCATGAGCCACGCCAGTCAATTAAGCCAATTGCTGTATCGCAGGAGCAGAAGGGCGGGATTCGGGGGACTGAGTCCAGCATAGCTCCAGAATAGACCACACTCGAGAGAAATGCTTGTCGACAAGAGAGGCCGGATATGCTGGGAGTTTGCCTTGGGTTATATCCTTTCTAACTCGTAGTTCGTGCTTGAGTTTTGAGTAGGGTAGCTCTCCTGTGATGATCTCGAGTGCGTCGAATGAGAATGTTACTCGATATATCACTACGAAGGCTCAAATAACTTACCTCAAATAGAGTACAGCCCAATGCCCACACATCCGAAGCGGTAGTTGGCATTGGTGTAATATCTCCAGCCTCGGGATCAAATTTAACCAACTCCGGACTCATCCAACGACTGAGTCCGGTATGGGATACTGAAGGAACGAGAACTGCAAAATGTCGAGTCAATGCAGCCAGTCCAAATTCGCCAATTTTAGTCGTTCCGTTTTCTGTTACAAACATTTTATTCTAGCCGAACGATTTCAGTGTTCAATAAGTTATCAATGTGATGGATGGGTACCGCATTTAAGCATCCATGTACGATAGGAGGAACCCTTGAGTGCAAATGCTCTACGCCGCTCAAAACATCGGAGAGCTGGCAAAGGACATCACTAGGCGGCGAGATTAGCTGGTGCATTACACACCATCTTTCTTTTGATGCGAGAATCGTGTTTGTTGTGCTCAAGATACTAAAGGGACTAGCTTTAGTACCTGGAGTGGCATCCCATGCATAACGCACCAGACGAGAGTTTCCATAGCCACAGAGTTCTACGTGGAGGTCTAAATTCTCGCCTAATCCAAATACTCTCACAACGTTTCTGTGCCGAACTGAAGTCCACTGAAGCACTTTAAGCCGAAAATCCTACTAACAAAATCAATAGGAACCTAGAACTCATAGACAGCGCTCAGCGTACCCGGATAAATTGTTTCCAAATACCGTCATATGAGTGATTGGATGACTGGTTACCAAATGGTCCAGACTGCAAGCGAAGCGATTTCGAAAGATACTGGAATGTACTGAGTCCAACTTTTAATCTGGTGTTTTATGCAATAATACCTTCTTGGGTTGCCCTAGAGTCGTGGCTCCCGTTTCAACCCTATGTACCGTTAGGTGTGAATCTCGGACAAACAATCAACATCTCCTTACTTCCAGATGTCGGCAGCGTCTCCATAGGCAAAAAATGTAATACCATTACCGCCACCTTGATCCATTTCAACCGGGGCATAAAGGTTTCTGGACTGTGTGATTAAATAATAATATTTGGTAAAACTGCGAATCAGATATTTGGGATTGACGAACCATGTTTACTTGATCATGAGGCATACCAAAATGAGCACTTTCAGGGAGAGATAATCGAGAGGGACTACCCTTACTCCGTCCACGATTTTCTACAGTAGCCGGATGTGTAATGGTTTCGTTGACAGGTGATCAGTAAAGCATTATTCACCTGTATTGCAAGGTCGCGCAGTGGTACGCGCAGACGAATGGTGGGGTTCGTATCAAGGTAAGGGTAAGGCCAGCAATTTAATGGAGGGTAGGAGCCCCTTGCAGTCAACTCAAGCTGGCCCTGGGTAAACCAAATCAGTGGGGAGAGTCAAGAGGAGAGGGTAAGGAAATGAGAAGCGCTTGAATCCCCGGATAACTTAGCCACATAACACCGCCACAAGTAACTTTCGAGTTGATCAGACTCGCTGGACCAACCAGTTTTCAACCATGGGCGAATGTACACATGACCTGTCCGGCATGCCATTGACAGTATTCTCCTCGTGTCAGTTTCGGGAAATCAGTGCAATCATAACTCTAGGTGGCCGCGCCGTCGTCGTATGGTATGACAAAATATCATGATAGTCTCCTAGGTACTAATAATACCTCGTCACAGCGGTGTGATCGATGCTATAGAGCCCCCTAAACAGGTCTTTCTATATAAAATTGGTTTTGGTCATTACACTTATCAGCCTAAATTCTCGAATTAGGTTGCAGTCAAAGGATTTCGTCCCACTCCAGGAATTGAACAAGTTGAGCCCTCGGATCCTTCCATCATTTCTTCACCAAACGTTGTTTCGATTTAGGACACCATCGAAAACGAATTGACAACTTGGAGATTACTCAGTCCCCATCCAAATATTGCACTTTTTTTGGGAACAGCGCCCATCAACCAGTTCAGGAGCTTGTATTTACCATTCGGTCCGGTCTCCGACTACTATGAACACGGGAATCTCAACCAGGTAGATGACACGAAATGTGAATATCTTTCGATTGACGAAGTCTCGTCTTGAAGTTTTTGGGCAAGACCGATTCTAAGCTTACCGATCACGCAAAAAGGCTCCGACTGGTAAGCCCCAAGGTGCCTTCTTAGCGGTCCTCACGCCTTATGTTCGCTTATAGCTCGTAGGTGTTGTTCGTGGTTTGAAACATATACATAGTAAATCCATATCACACGGCGACCTTAAGGGGGTACGTGTATGTATGATCCGATTTATTTAATGTATACTAATGCAATTCATTAAAGACCAACATTGTTGTTGATGGAAGCGGCGAAGTTGCCAAAATCTGTGATTTTGGTTCATCCGTGATCAATTGCAGTTGTGACGCAGGACCAAAAGATCGCGAAGGCTCTGTATTGTGGGACAGCCCCGAACTATGGCAAGAGGACGATGCTATTCGAACACACCATTCTGATATTTGGGCACTCGGTTGCGTGATACTTGAGGTAGGCTAGGAGTCTACCTATTCAGCGCACCACTCAAATATTATTTGTAAGGTACATGCGGGCATATCACCATGGGCTCCCGATTACGATATCGATCGAGCTATGGTTCGACAAATGCGGGGAGGGTATCCTGCACAACGCGATTGGCTTAACCTCAATGAACACCCTATATTGCCTGAACTATGGGTGATAATGACGAGTTGTTGGCATGAAATACCTGCTGATCGACCAAGTGCAGAGCACCTTCTATCCAGTCTGGAAGCTTTGCATCAAAATTACCCGGTGTCTGCTTTGTTGGATTCGGAGATGTTGCTACCATGATATTAATCAATTTCCTCGGGTCTACGGTGGATCTAACTTGTGCGGGAGGCGATTTGATTACAGAACTTGCCACAATACCGCGTATCACGAATTACTGAACCAAATCTACCTCTTCTGGACGCAGGGAAGGCTTTAACTCAACTCCTCATATTATATTTCGACTATAAGGCACCTGGGCCGGTCGCAGTCCACAAGTTGTACCTTCAAATGGGTATATGAGCACCCATACCGTAGTATCTCCATTTGCGCTTTACACAATGCCAAACTCCAACAGAATAGGAAATGCTAATTTATGGAGCACTGCCGTCACAAAGCTAATTGATTCAACAAAGCATGATGCAAATACACACACAATCAAAAAGGCGCACAAATTAACACCACAGATGTCTACATTCGTTACCCGAGAAACACTGGAACCCAAAAAACAAGCCCGTCCCACTAGCTGACCTTACCTCCTACCCACACCTGAACCTACGCCTGCGCCCGTTCCTGTGCCCATGCCCGCCATACCCCACGTCCCCGGCAACAGCGCATTATCCCAGAAGTCACCCTCGAGGGAATACATCGCCGCCAACAAGTCTCCATCCTGTCCTGCATCGCTCGGTCCAGGGCTAAACGATACGCGCTGCTTCGTCCCTCCAGGTTGAGCCATAAGCCCAAGCTGAGTCGGTCTAGTAACATCCTTCCCGGGGCTTCCTATTGCGCCGGGGCTATTTCCGGGTGACAGAGTGACGATTCCGGGTTCCCCTAGAATACGTTTGAGATAGCGCGCATATAGCGCCGGGGTGTGTCGGATGTCGACTGCACTCATTTCAAGCGTAAGGATAAATTTTTGGACGAGCGCAAGGGCGGATTCGCGCTGCGCGGGGGTCATGGAGAGGTGTGAAGGAAGGGCTGTTCGTGGTCTGGCGAGCTGTAAATAAATAAGATAATTTTAGTCGAGTTTCCATTTTGTGGTGCGCACAACTTACTTTGATCAAGAACGCAGCGGCTATATGCGGAGAAATTCGCTTCATCAGTTAAGTAATGTACAGTACCAAACGCCAAGCACGTACCAAATACAGACCACATCCAATGTCCATCAGGCGAATACCTATGGAATTCGTGAATCGGCAAATCTTCATTCGTGATTCGTAGTACTTCCGACGCCGTATCGATTGACTACATAAGTAGAGTTATAAAATTATACCGGCAGGGATACGGCAAAACATACCCGGATGAGGAACATATTCCCAGGCTCAAGCGCCGACCGATGCGCGTGCTCCAGCCCAAACGAGTACATTACCAGTCGATAATACGCTACGGCCCTGCTCATAATCAGTATCTCAAGGTTCTATGAGTCCATCTCATATTACTCACAAGGGCATCTATTCGATCAAATTTATTAATCACGAAAAATAACAATGAGAATAGTAAGACGCACCAGCGCTAGCCTGTACAAACATGCCGGGTGTCGCGGATCAGGTGCAGTTGAATACGTATGCTCAGCATCTTGCTTAAACTGCTCCATCTCGTCATCAAATGCACGCGTGATCGGCCCAAACTCCGTATTCTACCAATACCCATTCATCAATATCACCGCTCTTCAGCACTGGTAGAATACGCACCTCGTTGAACCCACTCAAACTCTCCGGATCGGAGTAAATAAGACTGAAGTACCGCGTAACCGTACGCAGCAACTGCGTATAAAAACATAAATGCACGTCTAGTCGGCCGTTGTACTTTGACCGCCTCCACCACTCGCGCGAGTGTCGGACGATGTAGTCTTCGGGAATCGTCGTCGGGCGTCCGAGCTTAGTCGCTAACGCTCGATCCCTGTAGGATCAAACAATGAATTAGTGCTATGAGTCAGGGGAAGGAAAAAGGCTTCGCACATGTTGAAACAGATTAACCATGTCCTCGTCCTATTCAAAACCTCCCTCTCATGCGCTTCATTAACAAACGTCTTCGCCCCCTGCTTATACAAATTCAAATCCATAGCCAGCCTACCCCGCATCACGTCATCGTTATTACCACAGAACGACGAGGAGATTGGAAGAACGCACCTGATCGCACACCCAAGGAACAACCACGCCCGATCCTCTGCCCAGCTGCGCGCCGGTTGGGGGTAAACGCTAAGTAGGAGATACGCTTGACATACTTCGAGGGATTTCCAGCCGTCGGTGATCGCTGTTGCAGCTGCCGCGCGAGCATGGTGCATTAAGACTGTGTAGAGTTCGGGTCGTTCTACCCAGTAACGGGAGGCCACAGCACAGACTGGGGCGGGGAAAGTGGTTACGAAGGAAGTGGTAATAGTGTTTCTGGCGATTAGGACATCTGCACGCGTCAAGAAATGATGCACTCACTAACTGTGAACAAGAACGGGCACCGCGCCTTGACTCCTGCGACGGTATGAATCACAGGGTCGATGATCGCGATCACAGCCTGCAACCCCATCAGCGCTCGATCATCAGATTTCCCGACAAATGAACCCAAACTCACATCTATCCTCTCATGGAATCTACCCTCAAACAACGTCAACCCAACAACCCAAAAATAAATACCCGAGATCGGTAAACTCACATGCGGAACAAATGCTCAACCTCCTCGTCCGTCACCACCTTCAACGTTAATATCTCCGGTACCATCTGCCTCTCCACAATGATCCTCCTCAGCTCAGGATGCGCCATTGGACCCGGTCGGAAAAACGCAGGGTTCGCGACTCCGACCTCTTGCTCGTCCTCGGTCTGACTTTTCCCACTCACACCCCCGTTCACGCCCGGCTTGCCCTTTCCTTTGGGCGCGGCGCCCGTGCTTTTGTCTTCTTGCTCTGGGTCATCGAGGGAGAGCTCTGCGAGAAGTCCGAATGGCGCCGAGTCGTTTGGGAGACGTTCTTCTTCCTCGCCGCCCCCGCCTGCGTTTTCGGTCGGCGCGGGCATGAGGGAGCGCGCGGCGCGTTCGATCCAGCGCCAGATCTCCGCGGTGTCCACGGGTTTGCCGTCCTCTGCTTGAGGACGCGAGATGATTCCGAGAAGCCCGTCGATGATCTCTTCTTTGTCTTCAATTTGCGCGGCGAGCTGTTCAAGAGGCCTAGCAAGAGCTGTTAGCAATCGAGTCGGACATGAAGCCGTGGAATGCTGGAGAACGTACTCGGAATTTTTGCGAGGTTTCCTGCCCTCTACGATACAATCTTGACCACTCGTCCGACATCGTTGACACGTCGGGGCATTGGGAGGATCGAACGTGCATCTCATCTGCATCGCCCAGCCCTAATTAATCACCGATCACACCTCGCCATAAAATAATCTTACCTTGAGGCGTTTACAATGCTTACACGCGCCCGACTTGGCCTTTTCCTTTTCATTCGTGCGTTGCCGCTTGCCAATCGCCGTCTGCGACGCCCACACATCATTGTTATCCGACACACTTCGCTGATCCGCCGGGGAGTGGCCACCATTCGTACTCGGACTTGGGTGGGTCTGGGCGCCCCACGTGAAGTCTGTCTGTGCAACCCACGAGGGCACCTCGTTGCCGCCGGCCTGATTCTCGCGTGGGTCGGTCCAGTCGGCACTCCATGGGATCGATTCGGGATGAGACGAGCCCGGTGAAGGAGTGGTGAGATACGACTCGGGCGACGTGGGCGTAGTGAGAAGTGTCGGTGAGAGTGAATTTCGGCCAGGATCATGGGGAGAATGGGTGTAGCGCCGAGCGGGGGGTGCGTAAGAGGGTTGCTGCCATTGTCCTTGAGGTTGTTGTTGGTAGGGAACTTGGGCTTGGTAGGATTGTTGAGCAAAGGCTTGGGTTTCCAGGGAGGGGTACTGCGGATCGGTAAGGAGGGGCTGTTCGTAGTACGGGCTGGCGGAATGGATGGCGCTACCCTGGGGCTGTCCCCGACGCTGATTGGGATAGCCGTTCACGTACTCCATAACTGAGTTATATTAGTTAGTGGTTCACATGACAGGACGACATACTCACCAGGTATTCCGGACGCGATGAAATGTTTGTGCGTCGAGCTCGTACCGAGGAGGTTTAAATTAAGTAGAAAAGATGGCAGCTGGCGATAACAAAGCGAGCACTGCCTAATCCGATATAAACGGAATAAGATAGAATCCTATTTCGTGATAGCAACCGGGGGAGACAAGCAAGCTCTCGGCTATAGCTGAGACCTCGAGAAACGGACACGAGGCTGGTGTGGCACGAGGATTGTGATAAATGCGGCAAATGCGGGGGTTAATTGACAACGACTGTGGCTTCAGTGATCAAGTTTAAACTGAAGTGGATCGGGCACTAACTGGTATTTAGACACTGTCAAGCAAGGTGCTGAATACCTGAAGAGGGGATCGCAGTCCAAGTCAGGCCATCAGGAGACTTAGCGTGACAAGGGCCGAGACCCTGCCCGAATTTGCAATCACTCCGATTAATAAAACATAAATTCCTGTTTCGACATAACCAATGCACCATAAATACATTCAATCATGCTGCAGAACGGAACGATTCGTCTACACTCTCATTGGGCCCCGTTTGACCTGTGCCTGAAGTCGCAAAGCTTTTCCCCTCTTGCGTTGTATCATATTCCATCGTCTCTTCCCCCTCGTCGTCTATTGGAATGTCCAGCCAATCAGTAAGTTGGTCTTGCACACCGAACCTCAACGCACCATCATCTTCCAACTCATCAACATCTTCTCCTACTTCTTCTTCCTCTTCCTCATCTACTTCTTCCCGCCCTTCGTCGTCCGTCCCCGCCCCCTGGCCCACACCCCCTTCCGCTCCTTCGGCATTCGGTCCAGGTGAAGCCTCATCATCTCGAATCGGCGCAATCACAATCTTGAGCCTCCTCCCGCTCGCAGGGGCGGTCTCTTTTTGTTTTCCTTTCCCTCCAGAGGCGGGCGCTTTCGTTCCACTTGTTTTAGTCTTTTTCGTTCCCGCGCGGTAGGCTGGAGGATTGGGAATGGCAATTTACTGTTAGGGTGCGAGAAAAATGACGAGAATTTTTACCTTCAAGGTCGGCTTCAAGGAACTTGACAAACCCGTCCGTGTTGAACTCGATCGTTTCGATTGCTTTGATCACGTCCGACGCGCCTACGGACTTGTGACCCCGCGCTCTCGATAATTCATGAGCAGTAGCAGCTAGAAATAATATTGTTAGTATAGGATTGTTTGAACAATCGAATGGGAGTAGCTCACCGAGATAGTTTATAAAAACAGTGGACCCCTTGAGCATAGCATGCAATGCCTCTTTCTGCATCTTCGCATTCTCGGGTATCTAATTCACCCACATCGCACCATTCGTAGTTTAGTGCATTATAACACGCAGATTTATAACTACTCACCGCCGACTTGGCTATCCTCGTCACCAACGCCTTTGGTAGTTCGTAATTCTCAATTCCCTCGGCGGCCATAACAACTTCTTGCTGACTCTCCGCGCTTGCAGCATTTGTCGCGGCTTGAGATAGACGAGGCATAATGATTGCTAGTGCGAATTGTGGAAAAGATGGCCCGAAGTCAAGTGAAGGTCAAGCGCGGTGGTGGTGGCGCCGAAGCAGGAGCACGGCACAAACATTCAGGGTCGAGCACAACGCGCCACCCTCTCCACAATCACACCAAGATAAAAATGAACATAAAATAAATACGATGACTATAAACATCATTCATCTAAAATACGTCTCTACCCCCATATCCCACATTACAAAAATAGTATACACTCCCCACCCATCCCAACCCATCCTAAAGCGAATCCTCTCCCATCATCCTCGCCAACCCATCGTTCCCTTCGTCCTTCTCCGCCTCGTACACCTCGAACGCGCCCTCGTCCTTCCCATGCCACCCCTTCGCGCGCTGAGTAAACACTTCCGGTCTCCTGTCTAGCAGAACCTCAATCGCCGCGTCTGTGATAATCTCGTCTCCACGGTTCACGAGGTCGATCTTCTCGCCTTCGAGTTGGAGCATTTCAGTCGCGAGGGATGCGAGGTTTTCGGTTTTGCGTTTGTTGGAAGCTTCGAACCCGCGGAATTTGTCTGATATTGAGGAGAGGTTAATATGGGTCGGGTTGTGGTGATGGATGGAAGGCGAACCTTTAGCGATGACCATAGCTTCGAGCTTACGCTTGTCCGTCGCAGATTTCATGATCTTGGTTTCCACAGTGTGTTGACATACCAAACGGAAGATCAGCACAGGCTTGGTTTGTCCAATTCGGTGGGCGCCTGGAAAGCAACGAATTAGATACACGTCATAAATTGCTTCTGAATCCACTTACGATCTTGAGCTTGCAAGTCCATTTGGGGGTTCTGAAAAGAAAAATCTTATCAGCCCACGCAAACAAGCCGTAAACTAGCGATACGTACCCAATCCTGGTCGTAGAAGATCACAGTATCCGCTCCAACAAGGTTAATACCCAGCCCACCAGCCCGAGTACTCAACAAGAATATCCTCGGGTCATCAGGTCCATGTCCAGAATTATTGAAGTAATCCATCTGTTCACGGCGGTCCTGCGGCGACGTAGACCCATCAATCCGGCAAGGAACCCAAGACTTGAAATGAACCAGCCACTCCTACAACCACGAATTTCCAAGTCAGCCCAGTGCAAGTGGGAATAAATAGGAGCATGTGGAAAGACTGACCTCGATGACATCCAACATGGTCGTAAACTGAGAAAAGATCAGCACTTTATGTCCCTTCGCAAGAAGAGCATCTAACATGCGCTCGAGAAGTAACATCTTTCCACTCGCACCGACCAACTCGTCATCAACAAGGAGTTCATCCGTCTTGGGGTCCGCGGGCCATTCGAACAAGTACGGATGAGAGCAGACTTTGCGGAGTTGCATGACGACATTTTGAAGATGCATGTTGTTGACGCCTCGAACTGTAAATTTTTTGTAAGGATTAAATCGGGATAGCTGTGCGAGAGAAACACACCTGCGTTGGCTCGAACAGCCTTTTGCTTTTTCGCCTGCTTCTCTTCCTCAGTCTCCTCCGGCGGATTATAATCCCCTCGCTCGAGCGCCTCGAAGTACGCATCATCGTCATCCTCGAGCAAATACGCAGGAGCAGCAGGCTTCGTCCGAGTACGCAGCTTCCTACTTGATGGCACAACCTCATTTTTACCCTTCTTCCCCTTGCCTCCCTTAATCTCAACCACCTCGTCCTCCTCTTCCTCCGCCTTGACCTCCTCTTCCTCTTCCTTGACTTCCTCCTCCTCCTCGTCATTTTCCTTTTCCTTCTCTTCTTCCTCCTCTTCCTCCTTGACCCCCTCCTCCGTCTCGCCAACAGCCGCCAACGCCTTCTTCATCAAATGCGCATGAATCCCCCTATCCAGCGTCGCCTGGTACAAATCCTTCTGTTCCCTCGTCAACGGCGCGAACAGAATGTACTCTTTCTTCGGCGGCAAGTTCGTCGCCACATCCACCTTCAACCGTCTCAACAAGAACGGCTTGAGGATGTCGTGGAGTTTGGAGACGATCGCTGGTGTGTGCGAGGTGAGGGAATTAGGCGCGAGAGAGGTGCTATCGGTAAAGTTAAACCATTGTTGGAAGGAATCGAGGTCGTTGAAGATGTCGGGAAGAATAAAGTTGAGGAGGGACCAAAGCTCAGCGAGGTTGTTCTATAGGTAGATGTGAGTCGAGGCGGGTGGAGACGGGGGAGAGGCAACGTACATGGAGTGGAGTGCCAGTCAGGATGAGTCGGTTTGCGCTCGAGTATTGCTTAAGCTCTTGGATGAGTTTGCAATTCATCTTTGACAAACGATTAGCTAGTAAAAACTAAGCATAACTTTGAGGACTCACGTTTTTTAACCTATGACCCTCATCGACAACAATATATTTCCACGCAAATTTGGCCAAATGCTTTCGGTCCCTGATTACCTGTGGACAAGATCAGCTTCTATGGCACACGACTCGTTATGACGCGTACCATATCATAAGTGGTAACCACAATTGGGAAAGTGTCGATCGTTTGCTCTGGCAAGCCGTCATCGGTCGCTTTCTTCGGCGGCCTACCAACGCTTTTCCTGCCCTTGCCTCGAGACTTTGGTTGAGTTTTAGTTGGGATCGTAGGTTGCCTGAGAACCGTCCCGCGAAGCTCCGCGCGGTGCTCGGGTGTGCCATGATACATACAAACCGGAATCTAAGCGCCAGCGGAGGTGTCAGATAATTCAAAGCCGGCTCCAACGTTGATAGCACTTACCGTAGGAGCAAACTTTTCGAATTCGGATATCCAATTGTGCAAAACGCTCAAAGGACAGACGATTAGGAACGGACCCCAGACGGCTTTGGATTTGAGGTGGGCGAGGAAGGAGATCGTTTGAAGGGTCTGTTCACAGGGTCAAACAAAGAAGAGAGTAATATAAGTGAAACTGACTTTGCTGTAAACAATTTTAAGTGAGCAAAATGATCTACGACGACGCAGAGAATGCCAACTCACCCAAGACCCATTTCGTCGGCGAGAATACCGTTGAGACCATTTTCCCACAGACTAGCGATCCAACGTACACCCTCGAGCTGGTAATCCTTCAGAGTAGCTCCCGTAATCAGCTCCGGCTGCTCCATGTTGCTCGTTGCCGAGGGTTCTGGCGCTGGCTCTGGCGCCACCTTTTCCCCCTTGGCTCGTTTCGTAGCTTTAGCGAGAGTGTTCGAGTCGATATGCTCCGCAATATCATAGTTCTCATCGCGAGCGCGCTTTCGACCACGTCCTGTAGTCGTCTGGGGTTGAGTGGCTTTTTTCGCGGGCTTGGTCGCCGCCTCGGTTTGTTGCTGATTAATCCTGTCACCGAGGATTTTCGCGTACAAGGAGGATCGTTCGAGCAAAAAGTTCAAACGAGCTATCCGTTGTGACGCTTCAAAGTCCTCGACAGGGGCTTCCGGGTCCATGTTCGCCATGTCTGGGAGCTCCTCTGAGGAAGATGCCGGCGTGGTAACCGCTGGAGTGTCGTTGGAGGAGGGCGCTCGGGTTAGCGCTTCAGGAGAAGTGGAATCCTTGACATTTATTCAGCATTGAAGGCTAGGGAAAATGTATCTAAAATATACTCACCGCCGGAGACGACATGGCGCAGGTTGGTGGATGTGGTGGCAAGGCGATCGCTAGTTTTTCGAAGTGATCAGAGATCGACACGCTTGGGCCGGCCCTCTACAACATAGTCACGTGACCTTTATTTGTCTTGCTCACGCATCCGACCCGCACTATCGAAACGCACGACCGCTAGAGCCTGAAACCAACGCAATCATTATTTTGGAATGAACCTAGGCCCCGAAGTACTCAGCTCACTATCTGCTATGATATTGACCTACAATCATCCACTCGCAGCATGCTAGATTATCATATCTTTGCGTCACATAGTAAATGCTCAATGGCTTGCATTCGACAGTGACGAAGACACCACTGTTTGTGTGACGAGCAAGGTGAAATATCACATAGGAGGATAGTCCAAACTACGGAGGAGCAAAATCACACTCAGTCATGTATAAAAATGGAACAATGTCGGAAAATACAAAATCAGACACACCTGTACCTACGATATTGCAAGTTATATCGAGTAGCTCATGTGTATCTCACACATAATATGAAATGAGAACAAACAGAGAGAGTTGCTAGGTGCTCTTTCGTTAACGCGACTACTCGCTAACCTTGAGTATACCGTATAGCCTTTGAGCGGATACGCGTATCCGACGCTGAAACCCCAGGACCTTGACCCGATAGTTACGCTGGCTATAATCGGCTTGCGAATATTTTACCTTGTCCATTCGCGTTTGAACCACTCTCGAGGTTCGGGATATCGATTACAATATGAGCGAGACGTGGATGGTATCAACATTATCACGCATATATGCGCGCCCGTTCCCCTCTCGCGCGGAAACACATCGTGGTGTCCGTGTCCGCCTGTCAGGGCACGCTATGTGCATTCGACCATGACCACGCGTAAGTCTGGCATACGCGAGCGGTGCTGTTATTTCAGCTGGTCACTGACCGCGCTCCCCTCCAGCACCACCTCGCCCGCATTAAAGTCGCCGACAACGCCGTCTGTCCGAACTGCTCACAAGCGCCGGAAACCCCGGCACACTACCTGCTCCGCTGCTCAGCCTTCGCTACCGCCCGGCACCGCTTCTTAGGCTCACTGGGGGTCCATTTCCTCAACACGAACTTCCTGCTCTCCTCACCGCTCGCCTTGAGGCCCCTCTCTAATTACATCAGATCCTCTGGCCGCTTTGGCAACATTAAATAGTTGTCTCGCCTAGTGTACACATTCCTAGTTCCGTCGTCTATGGTCCTTAGTCTCCCTGCCCCGGCCCTCACGCTCTGTCTCTTATGTTTCTTCTCTTTTTTTTTCGCCCCGGTTTTTTGTGTACAAGTGGTCGGCCTTATGCCTGTTCTCCGCTCTGTCTTCTTTTCTCCGTTTGTGCTGTTCCCCGCTTAGATAGTTGTCGCGACATAGGGCAAAGCCCCAAAGCGTCCTAAATATATAGATTCAAAAAAAGAAAAAAAAAGTCTGGCATATTGGCTCAGTTAAACCCGTTTGAAGAGAGATTCTCCTATCATGAAGTTGAGCGTTCCCGCGACGGGAGGGGTGCCCAAGTGTGCAATGCCGATCATGGCCAACCCTCAAGCGAGATCTTTCCCGTGTCACCTGCGCTTCCCCCAAATAGCGGTAAGAGTTCAGGTCACCTATAAGCCCGTACCGCATATATGCGTTCATTGATGACGCATTTGAGAGCGAGAAGGCTGCCCAATACAGAATCCAATTATCTAGGGCACTCCCCAAGTAACGTCAACCGCGCGGGTAGGAGCTGCTTAACATGACATAACATAAAAACAAAGACGCACCGTACCTACATACCAACTTATAATAAACACAAGGCATGCTTAACTAATAATCTTTAGTCGTCTTGCATGCGGCCACATCAAATCACCGAGGTTTACCTGATGCGATGGTATTTGAGGTTAGACAACCAATACTTATGTTGAATTCTTTGGTTTCATTTACACCGACAAGAAGTACACGCAGGGATTATGTTCACTCCATCGCCTTTTGCATCGATGCATAATATCCCACAATTTCTATTCCGGTGCATCAGCAAGCATACAATGGTGGCATCGATAGACTTACGATGTGGCTCGAAGGGCGGAACTGGGAAAGCTCCGGATGGTTTCATGCCAATCTCGCTTGGCAGTGAAATAGGCGCCGCACTGGAACTGATCTCATATCCGCGATCGAGGTGATTGAATTTGCCATGCAACGTAGTTGGGGGAGGTACTTTCGGAACAATGTCGCCCTTGTTGACGACCCTCCATGAAGATCCAGTGCTCGTTCCGAGGTGGTTTTTGACGACTTGGGCAAAGTCTTCCTCGCCAATACGCGAACTTCCAAAAGTGTACATATCCCCTAGTGAAGCTTTGTCCGGAAGACCCATCTGCTCGGTAAACTGAGCGTAGCAAAGGCTAGAATAAGATCCGCCCAACGAGTGTCCCTGTAAATTATATAATGACTTTCATACACCCCGTTGAATGCAGTCTGAGCAATGTTATACTTACCGTGACATGAGTTACAATACGTTGACCTGTGTTATTTGGTATTACATCGAGAAGTCTCCCGAGGCCCTGATGAATTAAAGCTATGCGATAGGTTGTTTGATCATCTGTAGATATGACGTTTGGGAATGCGACGCACTAAAAGCCTGTCCTTTAGAGGTCTGCCTAAACATGCCATTGTAAACCCCCTTTGAAACGTGAGTGTTATGTATGGTTCCGGGTGGGGCTTGAACTGTCCCAAAGGTTATGTCGTTCAGAATATCCTTGATATTAGATGTCCCCTAATTCGGCGCAACAAATAAGACCTTCTAATCGGACGATTGACTGTATGAGGTATACTTTAAATGCAACGCCAACAAATGGAGCGCTTGTGTCTTGAGAATAAAATGCCCCGCAAAAGGGTCCGTTCCAGATTGGTCCATCCTGCAAGGACATCTAGTATATATGGCAGGAGAAAGGACGCGGGCTTACATCAATGAGATCTAGTCGATTTTGTCCCGATTAAATGCACTACCAACATCGCTGACGAGGAATCAACTCACCGCACAGCATCTGGAATTTAACTCCCCAGAATTCGGCCTGTCGGGCCAGTCCAGCAATTATTAATAATGTAAATAGCGGGCGGCTTCCCATTGAACTTACAAGTTCATGAATGTCTGAAACAGAGCGATCCAACTTTTCTAGCGCTTCGTCAAAATGTCCCTCACGATAGGCCTCGACCGCGTCAACCACCAGCCCCCAATCCCTATGTGATAAAAACAATGACGAGTGAAGCATCGCACTGACAAAAATCTCGCGCACCTTAGGTAGACGCCGCAGGATTCCATGAAACCTAGGAATGCATAATTCCAGTTGATTGGTGACCTGCAAACAGAACTTTTAACTGAAACATAAGTCAAGGTCACAACTATGCTGCCCACCCATCTGGTCCTCCAAAGGCTCCTATCCGAGTATCAAACATTACTCAAAGGGAGGGTACCGTACAACCCCGGGTAACCGGCCACATTTTGGGAGATGATCGACTGGAACGGCATTTAATTCAATCTTGCCGAGGTTTCTTTTGTAAACCATAGTAGAATACCTCAATAACTGCTATGCCAATTTTTATGATGATACCTGCAAGGATGAAAGAGAAAGCGCGCATACAAAATTGGCACCGAAAAGCGCCAAATCCGGGGAAGCTGGCCACCCCATATAAAACTTGAACAAAACGCATTGACCCGCATATCTCTTTATTACAGGTAACAGACATTGGTGTACTTTAGTTATGCAAAAAGTCTTATGATTATCCCGTGGTTTGAGTGAGAAACGCGGCTCACTTTGCAGGTCCTACGGCAGCCCCAATTTGAAATTATGGGAGGCAAACTACCCCTTCTCCTCCCGACAAGCATATCTCGCTCAAATTTCATTCTTTTGCCTGGATTTTTTTCACAACAATACAGACGTAGCTCAGGAATATGATTTATTAGCTATGAGCAGTATGAGCGTATTCTGGGTAGATATACCTTGACTGGCCGGCTTCCCCGGGTTGGCCGGCTTCCCGGGGTCCTACGGTATTTGTAGTATTTGTACCAAATGCCCCGCAAGTTACCCAAGGAAACCCGCGCTCCCCCCCTCAACTATGTTTATTGTCAACAAAAACGCTCGACGTGTACAGTGAACTATCTTCGAATGGAAGGTGTATGTGCAGACTGCGAATGTAATACGAAACGAGGATGAAAGCAGGGTGGCGAGGATTCGCTGAAAGCTGAGCACGTGTACGTCGCAAATAGACATATTGTAAAAAGAACACGTCAAGTAGTCACCCCCCCCCCCCGAAAACGTGTCAAATGACCGGCTTCGGCAGTGCTGTCATCTCTTTCCGAACAGTGTACCACGACAGTAACTTTTGAAACAACACGTCAACCTTTGCGCACAGAACTGTCTAGAAAGCTGAATCACACACATCGCGTGCTTGTCCGAAACAATGAATGATTAGTGAGATTTGGACCAAAGAATCAGAATCGCTCAGTCATATGCCCGAGTTATCATCGTGAGAAGCCGACAAGGGCGGCGATACAAGCATAAATGTCCCCGGATTGACCGGTTAAATTTGTCATTTACGCCCCGAATACGCTTACATATACCATCGCGCTGAATAATTTGCTCTCGAAAGCCTCCGCTCCGAAGCTTCTTTTCCCTACAGCTTATTCATGAGGGACGTGGCCACTTCTCTATAAATTGCGTGATGACTGGCTCACCGACCTCCCACAACTTCTCGACCGACTAGTCACACCCGTCTCTCATGTCTTCAGCTACGTCCCCTAAGCTTTTTGAGCCTCTCCAACTCGGAGATGTCACCCTCCAGCATCGAGTCGTCATGGCTCCTCTCACCCGTTTCCGCGCTGATGAGAATCATGTCACCACCGACCTAATTACTCAATACTATGCTCAGCGTGCGGAAGTTCCTGGTACCCTGCTAATCACCGAGGGAACATTCATTGCCGGCGAGGCTGGTGGATACAACAACGTTCCTGGAATTTGGAGCGACGCTCAGATTGAAGGATGGAAAAAGGTCAGTATTAATCCCTTTAATTTGGAAATTCAACCTCACGATCTTCTCAGGTTGTGGATGCTGTTCACGCGCAAGGCTCGTATATCTATGTCCAGCTCTGGGCGCTCGGCCGGGCTGCCAAGGAAGAGGTACTACGTGCGGACGGATACAGCGTTGTCTCCGCTTCTCCGAATACTTTCGATGATAAGCACGCCATACCTAAAGAGCTGACAAAGGACGATATTAAACGATATGTTGGGCTATACGCCGAAGCTGCGAAGAATGCCGTCCTCAAAGCCGGCTTTGATGGTGTAGAAATTCATTCAGCCAAGTCAGTCTTTCATCCCTTTCGTGGTTCTCAGGCCGGTTATCTGACTGGGAACGTAATAGCGGGTATCTGCCTGATCAGTTCATCCAAGATAGGTCTAACCACCGCACCGACGATTATGGTGGATCTATTGAGAACCGTGCGCGGTTCGTTCTGGAAATTGCGGACGCTGTCGTCGGTGCGGTTGGCGCAAAGAAGACCGGCATACGGTTTTCTCCTTGGGGTACATTCCAAGGCAAGTGCCTTATTTATTTCGAGTCTTCCGCATACTAA
>JANWGL010005133.1:0-14481 GCA_025200755.1 Ceratobasidium sp. C01 | reverse complement strand
GTCAGCACAGTTACAAAAAAACGATTGAAATTCCGGGCACTGCACATCGTAGCCCCTCAAGGGCGAACAACGAGGCCTCGGGCATCGACAAGTTATCTCGTAAGTTCTTCGTGGGCATTCCTCGATTGCTCTAGTCGCTTGAGCGTGCTACACTGGTCCTTGCCCGAGAGTGGAGAAGATCGATCGGTGATGGCTATGAATATATTGAATGGTGCGCCTAATGTCTAAAGTGTGGAGGTTCTTGTTATAGCTCGTATTTTACCTAATAGAGCTCGAAAGGATCATCTCCGTCCCGGTCGGATCCATGAGAAAGTTGTCCAAGTCCAACAACGGGCAAGTGTGCATTTCCATCACACCCGGGAGATGGGCTTGTGAGGAACACAGCGACCAAATTCACAAGACAAAAGAGAAGATTATTACAGCACAGGAACACGTCGAGAACCGAACGAGGCACCCATCAGCTAGATCACTCGTTGCCGCGGTTGCTGCGACCCAACACGTCTGCCCCTGAGCTCGGCTGGACACGGAGCGTGGTCCACCGGGAAAGCAGAAGGCAGAGAAGAACAAGAACTCGTAGTGATTCCCCTATAGATACGTAGTATACCACGCCAACGTTCGGTTGTAATAGACCAATCAAAATAAAACGATGTGCTGATCGCCGGTCACTGAACCGACGGAGCGAAATGAGAACTGTAGCTAGGTAAGACAGGAGCACAATACTCGCAGATAGTCGAAGTTGTTAGAGACTGGACGTTGGAAGAGTAGCCCTGGCAGTGCGCAGTATGCAATGTCCAAGAGATTCAGATGGGGATATCGGTCCGCCACAACTCCGAGCACGCAACACGGATCCAGTGGGTACAGTGTCACAACAAGAACCAAATCGATTTGTCAAAGTTCAGTAATCAATCTAGTCTCGCCGTTGTACAAAACAAATGTTTCTATTAGTAACAGTCGCCGATCTCAAGATCCCTTTCGTTTGTGGGGGTGGTGGTTGGCGAGAGTATCCTGCAGGACTGTAACCAAAGTTGTGGTCGCAAGAACGGCCCCGCTGTAGGGCACATCAACCTGATCGGTCTGAACTCAAAATTCATCAAAACCGTATTTTAAGACTGGTAAATTCGTCAATTTGCAATGGCAACATCTAGTACCAAACAAATCCCGAGCACATCAATTCTGTATGTACTAACCCGGACAAAACATAAACGAGAGAACGAAGTAACAAATAGGTGAGACTGTAATGGAACAACACAATAATACGAGCTATATACCAAACTATATATGCAAACACCAAAACCAATCTCCACTCCGGCTGTCGCCAACCAGCGGCAACGCAACACAGTCAACTACCCGCATCTATGTCGCTACCCAGCTCCCGCCCAACTCCGCCCGTTGTAATGAAAAAAAATGACTTAAATACGGCCCTCGGCCCAGCCGGTCTTCCCCATCCCGCGCACTGCAGCTGCTAGCTTCTTGGTATTGGGCACGGGTGGGATCACCTCATCGTCGTCATATGCGGACGCAACCGTAAAGGTCGACGCTCTTGAAGCAGGAGTAACAGCATCCACCGCCCAGCCAGGGTACCTCGTATCGGATGGGCTTGGGGCTTCCTCAGGGCTTAAAATAGTAGGTGGTGCAGGGGTGCGGGTGTCGGCGTCGCGAGATTCGTCCTCGTACGCAGAGTATCGCATTTCCCCATTGTACTCTTGGTCATACCTGGAGTCCCGTGGATCATCGTACGGCAAGCCCTCAGACGACTGCCAAGACACCGGCCGGTTATCCTCCCCATAGTCGTACCACGAGTTGGTGCGCGGCGGCGGCCCCGCTTTCCGCATATCATCCATCCGCCCCTGCCACCCGGCCTGACTACTCCCATTCGACGAGCGTACACCAATAAATCGCACTCGGGGAATCTGCATATGCCCGTCGAGACCATACTTCTCCGCCCCACCAGGGTACTTTTCACGCTGGCTTTGGCTATTCTCCTCCGGTTCCGGGTCCTCTTGCCACCCGACAGCGCTACCTATCCTCGTCTCCGCAGGCCCCGCGCGCTCTCGGCTTCCACTTTGATTCCGCAGCGGCCTCGTAGGGAATGGTGATACTCTTCCGCGCTTCTGCGCAAGTGGAAGAGTCTCAGGCGCTAAGAACCGCGAAGAGTTCTCACGTGTGAGCATCTCTGACTCCTCCTCGTTCGGCGTCGGAGACCTTGCGCGCGGCGTCGGTGTCGTCGACATGGACCGGGGGATCGGTGCGTGAGGTACTGGCGTCGACGTCATTGACCGGGGCATAGGCGCTGCTTGCACAGACCGAGGCCCAGACGCAGCCCGGGGCGCTGGAGAGTGTACACTAGACCCTGCTGCGCTATGCCCTAGACTTTGGTCGCCTGAAGATACGCTCGAGATCGAAGACGTGCGCACGGGGAGAGTACGTCGAGAAACAGGAGGTGGGGGAGCGTTTCGTGGTTGGAGCTGGGGCTGCTGGAGAGGTTGGGGTGGCGGACCCTTTGGTGGCTGAGGTTGGGGTGTGATCGATCGCCCAAGTGTTGGCGTTGTCGTAGACCTCGCCGGTCCCAAAGGAGTCAAGGACCTTGCAGGGGGACCCAAAGGAGTAACAGATCTGGAAGGCCCCAACGGCGTCGTGGATCTCGAAATCGAAAGCGGCGTGTTGACCCTTGGTGGGGCAAGCGGGCTAACCATCCTCGGAAGCGGCATCGGCGAGTCTGGCGTTACACTCCGAGGGATAGACAGTCCCGAAGCGCGCTGCCGAGCACTATTATTCATCCGAACGTCGAGGTATTGCTGGCCAGCCTGGTTCTCTGGGGGTGCTGGCGAACGCGACCGCTTTGGATCGAGAGGGGCCCACGATGGGCTTGGAACAACCCACTCTTCGCTTGCGGGAGTCTCACCATTCTCGTTCGCGTTGAGTGCAAAATCGAACCCAGAGTAACCCAGTCCATTTTCGCTCTCCTTGCTCTCAGTGCGCACGTGCCCTTCCGTCCGGTCGCCGCTTGTGACTTTCTCCTCGTTGGTCGCAGATTGCTCCGTCGTCAGGTCTGCGGCCATCGACAAGTCTACAGATCCACCTAGGACAATAGACGGCCGCGAGGTTATCGAAGACATACGCACCAGCCCCTTCGGGAGCTCGCTCTCCGGAGACCGGAACGCAGTCGGCGGGATATTTCGTCTAAGGATGGGTGCAGACGGCCTCGTGCCCGCCCTGGCCTCGTCAATCTGTCCAAGCTCTTTCGGGATTTGGTAGGTAGGGATAACGATCTGGTGGGGGAGCGCCTCGGACTCTGGCCTCGGCAGTCTCCCTCCTGCCACGGTTGCGGCCCCCAACGCCCGACTCTGGCCTGCGAACGCTCGGAACGGGTCAGGATCATACTCGCCGCTCGATCGAAGCGTGTCCGAATCGTCACCGCGAGGGCGCGCGCTTAAGCCAGTCCGAATAGGGTCGTAGCTCTCCTCGCTGCCCCGGCCGTAGTACCCATATACTTCATCGCTGGGCCTGCCAAATTGTTCGCCCGACCCGTCTATGACATCCTCGGCCTCATCCCCACCGGTTCCTCGCATCGAAGCAACGAACGACTGCAGCTGGTGTTGAACGTCCAACGCGCGCATCTCATCATGTTCTGCACGTGCTCCGAACCCAGTTCGTTCAAGCGAATGTCGCGAATCGCTCTCGAAGGATAGTTTGGGGCTGAGAGGATCAGAAGACTTGGAAACAGCGGATTTCGTGGTAGTAGCGGTAGATTTAGAGGTCGTAGGTTCGATACCAGTGGTCCTGGGAACTGGAGGCCGACCCGACCCTTTCTCCCATCCAGCTCCTGAGAAGTCTCCACTCTTCGACGGCTTCCTTCCATGTCCCTTTCGCGTTCCAACCGTGCCCGCTCTGGGTCGCTCAGTCGCCTTCGCGCTCTCCTCTTCCTTCACGTCCTGTAGATTATCCACAGACAGCCTCCGTGCAACAGGCTTTGTCTTCGTCGTCGCCTCAACGCCCTTAATCCCCCGCTCCTTGACCTTCCCAACGTTCGCACTCCAAAATCCTCCACCTCCGCCTCCAATCCGAATCGGCGCGTGTCCCATATCCGAGTGCGGGCCATGCCCAGCATCAGAGCTACCTTGAGAAACAACCCGCGAAGTGACAGTGTGTCCGATATCCGATTGCACATGACCTAACTCAGAGTGGGAGTTCGGGGTATATACCGAGGACGTTTGACCAGCCAGCCCTGATTCGGGTTTAAACATCTCGGCAATCTTGAACGCCCGTTCTTCGCGTACTCGCGCCTGCTCCCGCTCGTCCTTTGCCTTCTGCTCCTCGCTGCTCAGCCCTTCGACCAATCCCGCGCCTTGACCCAGTTTGAGTGTTAGTTGTGGTGGGAGGCTGGGTACAACCGGGACGGGTGGAGCCTCTGGGAGGGGCAGTTTCGGTGCTTTTTGGCCTTTGAGTGAGAGTTTGAACGAACGCATCGTGCGCAAGAGCTTTCCTTCCTTGTCTTTTGGTTGTGTAAAAGGAGCGTCGGCCGCCGTCGAGGCGTTCGTAGATGTAGAGGGAGAATTGTGGGTATGTGCGGATGTAGTCGAAACAGCGGGAGCACCGTCGTCGGCATCGTCTTCAAAGACTGACCGAGGTTCGTTTGCCGTTGGACTCGCCGGGAACAAAAAGGACTGGGAAGTTTGCGTAGGGAACCCCACATGCGACTGCATGAGCGTATTGGACGATGAACCAGACTGGCCCGACATGTCAGAGAGTCCCGAAACCGACGCGTCCGAGCTCAGGGTTTCACCTGAAATGGAACTCGGGAACGGAAGGACAGGCAACATAGGCGGTGCTCCATTATTTCCTATCGCACCCACGCCGGAGGCCCCAGCCCCCATCCCGCTCTCTCCACTCTGACTCGTCTTCCGGCTCGGAATAACCGCCGGCTCAACATCCACCCGCGGCGCCTTTGTAAGTTTACGCCCCTTTCTCGGTTCCGGCGCTGGCTTGCCATTCGACCCTGCAGTTGGTGTAGGGGTGCGACTGGTAGGTTGGGATGGTGGTGCGAGGGAGGCGATTGCGAGTTGAGTGGGCGGCCACGGATCGGAGCTGTTGAAGCCGGCCGGGACAGGTGGACGGACCGGTTGTAATGGACTGGGCGAGGTGCGTATAATGGGGTCCGTGGGCGCCCGAGTACCGAGATTAAGGTGGGGTAGTGGCTGAAGCGAAGGGGGATTGAATTGAGATTGGGTGTAGGCCTGATATTGGGCTTTCGCGGTCGGACGAGGGTAAGGAGAGCGATAGTTGGTGGAATGCTGGATTGAATTGAACCGAAAGTGGTCAGTAAAACGTGCCAAGGCCGCGTGCAACCATGAATTATGTTAAAATATATGAAAGGAGTGACAGATTCTGATGATCCGAAACACATGCCAGAGCGGGCGATAGAAGCGAGATTAATGTACTCGGCTGAGCATGGTGAACTCACATCGTTTGATGGGGACGCAACGGAGCTATCTGGTTCCGAACTTGAGCTGGAAAATACGAGCGAGGGGGGATGTGTATCGGAGGGGGGTCGAGGCTACAAAATCCAAGTGTTAGCACGAGAGAATAAAGGTTCAACAACTCATTCAAAGCCCGGTGGCTCCACACTCAATTGTTTGGGAAGAAAGGTATCACTCACCTCGCGTTGGGCTTCCTCTTCCTCTTCCTCTTCACTAATATTCGCGTTCTGCTCTAACCAACGCAGCGCGTTGGGATCCGCCAGTCCAATTTGATGTGCTGCGTCAAACACCGAATGCCGCAGCGCATCGTTCCCGCGCGTTCTCGAAGAAGGGGCACGACGCATCTTATCAGCCAAAAGAGAAAACAAGAGAGCGACGGATAGTTGAAGAATCTACGCCAGCGTCAACCAGAGTACAGAACACAAAGCAGAAGAATAAAGACAGACAGCAGTATTTATCTCAGATTTTTTTGCGCTTTGGAAGGAGAGCGCAGGAGGGAACGGCGGCGACCGCACTTGGCGCAGTAAAGACAAAATGCAAACCAGTTTACCCACTCCGAAATCGCTGATCACCGGCATAGCAACCCACGTGACAAGCGTCATTAGTGCTTCCCCAAGCGCCGGCCCACAGAAGTTCTGCTTAATTTCTTCCTGCAATGTCGGATAAATCAATGCATTAGAACTCTGGTTTGAGAGCTTAACTGCTCTGCTAAAAATAAATGATTAAATTTACGAGCCTGAGCAGCAACGCAGCACCAAAAAGTCACCCCGAACAAGTTGGGTCTTCCCACCCCCCACCTATTGTGGGTTAGCACAAGCGGTCATCAATTCCCACATGTTGGTCTCTATGGATAACACTAGGCCCGCAACACATTGACTCTATCTGCATGGAAATGTTGCTCAAAACTTGAATCTTTAGGAACTGATAAGTGGTAACCTCACGCTTTTCAGCTTTTCCACACTCAACTATGCATACACCAGGAAGCCTCGTGCAAACTAGCTTAACTTGTGCACCAGTTGAATAATATCGTACGTCACGCCGCCAGTTCGCTTTCCCTCGGACACGAACCATGTCCTCCCAACAGAATATGTTGAAATGACTTGATAGCTCTCCCGCCTGTTTCCCCCTTGATACTGGTAATATGGTGGCGTGATACATCTTTTGTTTTATTTCCAGGCCTCTTTCTCACGATAGTTGAAGCAGCTGCACCGTAGTTTGAAAGTGGCAGGGGCTAGGATCGCGGGGTTGGCTGCGGACTGTCAGAGCACGCAACAAGCAGGTATATAAATAATGCTCCTCAGATTTCCCGACCGTTGTGATTAGGATCGTCTGAGAAAGCAAAGTATTATTAAATAATCTATAATCTCGAGAGCAGGTGGGTGGAAACTTCATCTGGCTGGCGCTTCGTCGCCAACCTGACTGTCTGTGTGGGTAAGTTATATGCGCATATATAAAGACATCAAGGCTTTTTTGTAGGTAACACGATGTCTGAACAACCTTACCGGCAGAAAAACAAGCTACTTCGCTTGCGAGTCTGTTCTGAATACGCTTTCGGCCGGTTCACGCGAGAATTAAGATTTTTGATTAAAAACCCCCCCCACGTAGGTCTCGGATTTAATATCTTGGTCCCTATCATCGCTAGCGTATGTAACCACGTGCTGTCCTTTATTACTTTCTTGAGAGCCTTCCGCTCTCACATTTTTACTATCTCATGGCTGTCGAGTTGCTTTTCACTTCTCAGGCGCCTGGCATAAATAAGGCCCCATGATCCAGCGCCCATCCTCCTTGACCCTCCCTCGATCTTGATCCCGAGGTACTCTGTGTTTTCAACTGATGGCGGCTTCTCCTTACGTTCTTTGTCTCAGGCTTGACCTCGACAGTTCCAAACTAGTGCACGAAATGTGAACTGAACGTGTTCAACTGTGTCTGAGGGCCTCCTGTCTCGCTGGCGATGTAAACGTCAACTTGTTTAACGCTCGGTTCAGGACATTGGGATCTGGTGCGAGGATGACCCCTCATGACATATATTCTATGGAGAGCAGCTTGGAGCCCTAGGGGATTTATATTGCTCTGTTCAAGCTTCGGGGAGGGACGAGAGGGACGGCTTGTTGAGGAGGGGCCTAGCAGGTATGTGTTCTGAAAATGATAAGCGCCTTTTCCTAGTTCCACGTGCATTGGCCCCGGTAAGTATCGCGAGTTACGCTTGTGCAGAATAAACAGCTAGTATGACGCACAGCTCGGCCTCATCGTGGCCGTACTCCCCGTACACCAAGGCAACTATCGAGTGGGCCATTTGATGGACTGACGTGTCTTTCCTATGTTTTCCCTCCGTGTATTTTTGTCTGGAAACTGGAACAACGTATTTTCTGGACCTCCTAAAATACCCGCACACTTCTGAAGTCACGAATTGTTTGTTCGGTCTGAAGCTGTGTGTGGTTCAAGGTTATCAAGTCAGCGTCAATCTGGTTGAACTGGTAGTCTGGTGTCTTCGTTTTCATTCTGGTGTGGTTGTGATCATATTTCTGCCGTTATAGGCCGTCCACTTGTTCGAGTCACGATCATTTTCCCGTGTCAATATGTTCAAATTCCCCAAACTCTTCCCCCTGCGTGCGGCAACCACACTGCGGCACAGCATAAAGGTAAATCCTTTTCACCAGCTCGCAAGTGCATAAACCTGCCCCTCTCTTCTTCCCTTGGGCTAAGTACGAATCCCTTGCCCAGGTTTGCGAATCCGTCAGCGGGGCCGCCCAAGGCGGGATGGCTACGAACATATAGGGCAGTCGTTTTATGGTGGTGGGCCTACGATGTTTCAAGATCGTATAAGTGAGTGTTTTCTTGCCACAGTCGCTTAGCTTACAATCCTGCCACACGTTGCACCCGCGAGCATGAAGATATATGACTGCCCGACTTACCTCGACCGCTAGGGCGTCCCTCGATACCCATTGACTCCTCGTGGGCCCCCCTGATCAGGCTCGTCGAGACCTCCCACGTTCAGCGCGCGGTAGCTGGAACCCCTAGTCAGCAGTAGGACGTGGAGCCCGGTACGACAGATTTTTTCCCTAAATTCTCGCACGTGAATGGGCGTTGCGGGCGACTTTACGTTATTCCCGCTTGCACCTCCACATCGGGACTCAAAGGGGGGAAACTTAGCTGCACTAGTGCTCTACGGTCGGGCGCAACTCCTTCTCTCGCCCCTCGAGCTGGCCTACGTTCAAAACATTGACGAGACATATTCGGCATTGTAGCCACCGATGCGTCCCAGAGATTCTCCTTCGCCACTCAGCGCTTCATCAAACGAACAATGGCTGGGTAGTTACACGTTTATGGTTCTAACCCAATATTTCAGCACGCTAATGTGTCGTCGCCGGCGACCTTTTATTGCGTCTGCTGGCTTCCAATACTTAGGGATTAGTTGCTTTAGGTTGTTTGGACACCTTTGGAAGGATCGTATCTTGGAATGGAAAACCCTAGCGGGTACAGGCTTGGATCCCCCCTCCCCCTGCTTGCTGAGCGAGGTTCACCTGTGAACTTGACATTGTCGGCATTTATTGGTACTTGCCACCCCCGCCCCATATGATTGGAGATAGAAGTGGGCAACACTCAACTCTTGCATGTTTGCTTATATATAGTGTAATGTCCGCAAGACATCGACTGGCGATGGAGAGACCGTTACCACGAACACGTTACCATCGGCGCCTACATGTACCCCAAACACCAGCTTCTGCACTTCTGGTTTTCGCTCGCAATCCCGACGACACCTGTTTTCGTTCATGCTCGTTGTGGGCACCCCTTGACTTCTAATCGGCTAATACCCTTGCCCTAGAACCTCTCTGGTGCAAATTGTCTTGCGAATCTGGCTCATCATTGGTCTAAATACGTCTTGCTTAGTTCTTTCAACGGGAAAAGAATTGACTCCTATACTTGGCCGCATAGGCGGGGGCTACGCTCGGACCACTCTTCCGCCTATGACAAACCCCTGTGGACTGTACATCATTTGCCCTCTCTAAGAAAACTACTTGGATATCGCACAGTTTCACCCATTCGGGGCTTACGGTAGAGATTGTTTGTGCTTGATGCCCCATACGTTGGCGTTTCGTAAGCACCACAGGATTGGCTTCATCCTCGTCGCTGTTGCTCCAAATTTTGTCGACAAAGGCAGCGCTATCCGCAGCACTGCGCGCGCACGTTGGTCCGATACATGACACTCTGGGGCGTTAGATATTCTGGGGCGTTCAAACTGTGTTCAGCTTTCTCCGGTTTGTCTGCTTGACTCCAATTTGATTCAGATTCTCTAGCCCGCTTGTTCGCTAAATGATTCACTGATTTGAGTGAGGCTGAAATCACAAAAAGCTGAGTAGCTCCTGGGATATCCTCCACATTTCTCTCTCCGCTTCAAGGATCCACTGGTGCAGGCTGTACAGCAACGCTTCGGCGGTTGGAGCGCACCGGTACCGGTACAGCTAGGTGACAGCCACCGCGCAGATGTGCGCCATGCCTAGTTCGTCTATTTGGCTATCAGTATTCGTATTTGTTTCAGCAATATAAAAGGGCATTGTCATCAGTCTCAGCCTGTGGCTTTTGGCTACCACCTCTTGCAAGATGTCCGACACTCCACCGGTGACCATCCCCACGAGTACGTCCCATACTACCGTTCCGTTTAGGGCGCACCTGCTGAGCTTTTACATTTAGTAGAGCCACCAGTCAGCGAAGGTGGAGGCGACCAAGCATCTGGTTCGCTTCTCCCTCAGGTTCAGAGGTATTTGCGAACAAACGTGAAAACAGGTATCCGACGTTGATGCTCCGGGCCTCTGCCGGATCTTCAACGTTGGACCGTAGACATACTAACGCCATCTGCACAGTGTTAATTTATTATTTATTCTAGCGTGTGGCTCGATGATGGATCCACCAACTCAAGACCTAGGGGTCTTTCGAGGGCATTGTACGGTCCTTTGGAGAGCATCAAGGTTGCCGTTCACGTAGTTCGTATCAAGTTCGTTTCGGTTTCGACTTTGTGCTGAATATGGTGGCGAGTCAGATAGGCAACGTACATCACAGCAAATTCTGGCCCGTGTTTAACTGCCCTGCGGGAGTCAGGCCGGGCGACAGCATGCAGTTGCAGTCGGCTAAGGACGACGAGAACATTAGCATATGGGCAAAGCGCATCCCGAACATGGAGTTTGGAAGGTGTGGAAACAACATGACGGGGCAGGTCGTGGTAAGTTCAATTTTTGTGCCCAAACCGTGAGTACTAATTAAGCATGCCATAGCGAGAGGTCTTGCAAGAACCTCGAAATTTATCCACGATTATTTTCAGTGAGATCGCTTTTATATATTTTCTTTTGACCATCCATAACTTTCTCTTCAAAGTCTATGGCCACACGGCACAAATAGGGACTGAGCGTTATTGTAAGTCCCAAACTGTTCTATTTGATGTATCTCACGTTTGATCGCAGATCTGCCGGGGGATTGGCCCGAGGATACGTCACAAGGCATTTCTTTCCCGGTATGTGCGTTTGATTCGCAGATAGGCTGTACGTGCGTCGTTAATCGCCACCAAACATCTAGGAAATACGCCAGCTTCTGTTAAATGCCTCGGCACGAAAACCATTACTGGTGAGTTGGGTCAATGTTTGCTCACCACTTTACTAACGTAGACTTTCCAGCTTACCACAGATGTGCGTTATATTCTGATTTATTTGGGTATCACTAAAAGCTAATTTCTACTTAGTGCTGTGGCAGCAGCAACATTCTGGGTAAGTAGGGTGCGAAATATGCACATACCACAATGTACTAAAATTCCTCAACTTGCAGAGCTCCCGTATGTGTTATGTATCGACGGCGCGAACGCCTACTGGGCAGAAACTGGCGCTTCCGGCTCGGGTGTTTGGAAGAAGGAGGTGGTAAGTATTGCGTTGCGGTAGCTGCGATTTGGATTGCTGACTAAGTATTGGACTAAAGTTACATTTTGCCGCGACCGAGCCCGGGCACGCGGCTTATGACTTTGATAGCTCTGGGGGAATATTTACTCGGGTAAGTCGCTGCTAATGGAGTTAGCACTGTTTCTTATTACTTGCTCTTTTCAGGGATTTTGTAGTATTTCCCTGCGTGACAAAAGGCTGTCGCTTGTGGAGAGGTCGAAAAAAATACAGTAAGTGTTTACGTCTTCTGCTCTGCGCCGTCGACTTATCATGGGGGATGTCAGGGCCCATATGAATGACTTTTTCAAGGATTACAATAAACTAGGTAACGAGCTCCTCGTCCAGAACCATAGGGTAAGTCTCATGGGAATGGGGTTGAACAAAATGGGTTTAATGCTTTATTTCAGATTTATAGCTCGCACAAACTGGTGAGTTTGTTCATGAGGTACGATGGCTTGCGCAAACTTAAACACCTTGTTAGGACCTTAATGATCCGACCGTGCTTCGTCGCTTTTACAAGTGAGCGGTTTGAACAATGGGTTACGGCTCATCCGTGCTCCCACTTTCGCATAAACCCTTCGTTTTCTTTACCATTCGTCGACAGTATAGCCACTTGGAGCATCCAAGCCTTTCACCCTGGCGGGCTTGGTTGCTTCAAGTGTAGCCGTGAAATCGTATCACGTACCTCTGCTATTCTCTCGTCCCTCCTTTTTCGGCCCTGCATGTTTAGCTTGTATTCTGTGTGATATTTTAGGCTTGTCGTGTTTTAATTCTTTCGTCTGCCCTCTTTCTTTTTTCGGTCCAAGAGTGGCGTTTGTCAATGAGTTTGTGTTGATGTACTAGGCGCTTCGTAAGTCTGCGAAATATGGTCACGTGCTGAATTCGTAATTGTTGTTGATTGTGCCAATGATATCTTGCCTGGACTGCACCCGCACATTAGCCCCCGCGTCTACTTTACCTCCGTCAGGAAGTCGATCCCCCTCTAGTCAACACATCCTATCCGCGACAGGACACCTCTGTGAATTTCAGCACACTCTCATCCCCGCTAAATACGGGTATCTTTAGCCATCGTACCACTTGGCCTAGGACCAGCATCTGCTTGGGATGATTGAGATCATTGAGGACGAACAGCATAGTGACGAATATATCCAGGAGAGTGAAAAACTCCTAGGAGATATTCAGAGACTGTGTGAGCGGCAGTTTGTGCAAAAGGTGCGCTGTAGTCCGACTCTGCGCCTGGCGTTGTTATCCAGGCTCACCACTGATATTGGATATCTTTTTCTTCACTACTCGTATTCGCCCATTCGATTTTGCCCTACGGACTTGCTATTGCGCCAATTGGTTCTGTAGGATGCCTGTCGAGACCTTTACGAACGTCATGTAGACTTCCAAAGCCAGCTACGATTTGTCAAGAACCACGACCCTCATGTCGCCGAGGACTACGATTTCTGCAGGGAGGGAGGGGTTATGGAACTTCACACTATTATTGAGTAAGTACATATTCCTTGCCATACCTATAGCGACGTCCGCCACCCTATGTCCTAGCTAATTTGAGTTCCTCCCACTCCGCGCCTGTTTAGATTTTTCAATCTGCTCACACATACTGCACATCTTGCCAAGTTACGAGCCTTATTCGAACGAGAGAAGATTTCACGCGCCCTCCGTGCTCTCAACGAGTCGTATTCCCGCGGCATCGCTCATGTCCATACCTTCCTCCCCGAGCACCATGCCCTCTTCCAACCACCTCCCAGCCCAGGCTATTCGGACGAGGACTCTCGCGCAAGCACAGTAGGGCCCATGCCTACGGCCCCGGACAAAGATCGGGGCAAGGATCGTGAACGTCGTGAAAGCTCTGGCTCGTCTTTCGGGAACGCTGCTGGACTCGGCGCTGGCGCTGCAGTTACTCAAACCCAGCCGAACCCCCAGAGCTTACTGCCGCTATCGCTCCCTCCCGCCGAACTCACCATGCCCACACCTCAAATAGCAACGACTCTCACGGCCTCTCCTCCCTCGTATGGATACGGATATACGGATAACAAGACACCTCTCCTGCCCGAAAAATCTAGTCCAGGACTTGAGCGAACAGCAAGCAACGACCGTCGGGCACAGCCGTCGCCCATAGGAAGAACCCAAACACCACCTGCAGCACGGGCGCTAACTCCTCAGGAAGGCCGAGTAAACACTCCCCCAGGGCCAGGGACACCTGGCCCTAAGTTTCCTACGCCTACTGGAACACCGGGCCCACGGTTTGCTACGCCGGTGGGCGCGGGTGCTCGGTTGCCTACTCCTCAGGGTAGCATGCGGAGGCCGCCTACTATGATGCCCTCTGGAAGTGATCCGGATCGGCCTAGGAAAGGATCAGCAGAATCAGATCCGGAAAGGCTTGGAAGAAAGGTGGATAAAACGGAGTTGGAGCGCTTGAAAAAGATGGAGAGGGAAAAGGCAGAGTTGGAGCGCAGCGCGCGCTTAGGAAACGAGAGCGACGCCAGAGCCGCTATAAATGCTATTGCGAAAGGCGAGGACTACTGGGAAGCCTTCGGGAGCAAGCCCAGGCATGAAGTTATGATGTTTTTGGCAGCGGTCCAGCAGGTGAGCGCAGACTGATTCTTGAGTCTGATCCCACGAGGCTCGTTGAGTCTTACCGTGAGATTGAGTGATTGCGATTTGTACTAACGCAATCGTCTTAATCTTTAGGAAATGTACCGGCACCCACTAACGTCTAAGATTCACAAGGAACTCGACAATGCGTTGCTTAAGGCGCATTTGCGGTCCGGGATTGTCCCTCCGGTCCACACTTTCCAACCGAGTGCGTTTAACTCCATGCCGGTTCTTCATTCAATTGACTTGCTTCGACAGGCGAAGTCACGCAATTCAGTCCACAGCCGGTTGCGTACACTCCATACGCGGATGTGTATCGTGCTCAACTCAAGGGATATGCGGTTGGGGTCAAGGCAGTACGCTGCACGGCAGGAAGTACTGGTGCCAAACGAGTAAGTCGCCTTGTTTTCGGTTCTAAAATAAGAAGAGAGGGGTGCATTTGCTGTTGGAATGGCAAAAACTGGGACTAACAGTGGGATGAGACGCAT
>JANWGL010005132.1:0-23914 GCA_025200755.1 Ceratobasidium sp. C01 | reverse complement strand
CCGAGAATTGAGAACGCCTATTATAGTATTATTTGATGAAACGCAGCATGTTGGGGGACGATATGTGTAATAATATGTGGGAGGAGGCGGGTACGAGGAGGTTTGGCGACTGCGATGGTACTCGTGGCGATAGTCGGCGGGAGTTCGAGGTACGTTACCGGAAACATTGTTTGGTTCGCTTTAGAGCCCCATGGATAAATGCGGCTAGTGCGGCGAAAGTTTAACGAAGGTTTGGTGCGCGGTTTCGGATATTTGAGATGCCCAGGATGAGCCCAAACATCAGCCCCTACGCAGGGGATTCCTACATCTTGAGTAAGTAGGTCACGTGCAGCATTTAGAGATGATTCTAGACCAATTATGTCTCGCATAGCGTGCGTGGCTTTAAGGTTCAAATATTGGGGTAGGCTCACCGCACGGTTCGAGCGGTACGGACATCCTAAAATTGATATCGTTGGATCGATCGTTGCAATAAGCATCCCAAGCCCGAGTCGTAACGCCCCGAAGTGAGTCAATAGGAAATAACAAAATATCTAGGGCGAGTAGAAGATCTCTCTGCGATGACAGACAGTGGGCTCGGTCGCGCGCGCAGATTGGCTAGATACTGGAGCCGCCGAAATCGGGCGATTATGGGAGCAAGACTAGCGACACAAATAGTGCAAAACCAGTGTACCTTTGGCGCCGATCACCATCCATAACACAAAGCAAGACAAAACAGAGGCAAAGTCGTCGGGGAGGGAGGGATCGCCGGAAGTGACATCACCAGTGAGACAGTCGCGCAGGTTTCGCTCTCGCACAAAATGCTACTGATAAATCAATAGCACTTTGTACTCGAGGATGCTCAGTATATTCAAGCCAGCTCGCAAGTAGGTTTCGAATTTTGGGCACGAGTGCGAAGCAGGACACAAGACGGTACTATGTGGTTTTGAGCGCGCGCCAAGACGAAGTCCAGATAACTCCATGGCAAACGGCAAGGATCTCAGATTAGCCACTCAAACTGAAACTAAGCGAGGAAGGGGAAGGTGTTGCCTAAATATGCTTTTCGTTAATTTGAGTGCTCACTGTGGCGGGACCGGCACCTCCAACGAACAAGAGTGTGCGAAAGAAACTATAAGCGTTTCAAGTGGAAATCAGTTTATTTAGCACTACATATCATATTTCACCAATAGACGATTGACTTACGTGAATTGGTTGTGAATCTTCAAGGCCACATGAGTTTGGGAAGCAAATAGAGCTTCAATTTGCAGTGCTCGCTTTCACGTGATAGGTCATGTGACTCGACGCGTCAATAAGCGCGTCAATGACGATTGATCCCGATCTTAGTCACCGTCATTAGCATTAAGCAGGTTGCTACAGTACAAGTAAGACTGGCACTCTCGCTTTGCTACAAGCGCGTGCAAACACTACATAATAAGCTCACTGGAGGAAAGGACGACGCCAATGATACGGAGACTTTGCCTGTGTATACTTGGTTCATTCAATTCCGCCACGCTTTTATTTGTGTTTACGGGTTGTACCATGTTTAGCAAGCAGGGTTGGGTGAGTGGCAACGTTGCCAATAATGGTTCCGGTAAGCGAGAAGCATGGTTTCTATGAGAGCTTATACAGGGCCGGGATATTCAAGACAAGGGGCTCGGCCGTCGCCGGCATGGGACTTTGTGATCTTCTTCTCCCAAAGGAGCTTTCTCTGGGCGTCCGCCATATGATAGCCAATTTTTTGAGCTATGCGAATCTCAAACCTCGCCTTCGGTGCTTGGCGTAATAGATGCGCATATATACAGTTCAATACATTCTCCTGGTAAGTGTATTTCTGGTTCCGAGCCACCCTTTTATATAAGAATCCAGGAGAATTTAATTGATGATCACGCTTGCAGCGGACTGCGCAACCTGCCGGGCGCTGAGCCAAAGGAAGAAGTCAAAATGAAATGCTCGAACCCGCTGAACCCGCGCCGTTGCTTGGGGTGGAGCTCTCGGCGATTTGTCCGATGAGACACGTCGCGTATCCTCGGGTCACGTGTCTGGCGCCATACGCGCCTCGAAGATGTTTGCATCGCATCACTATCTCCTCACCAGCCTGTCGCTAGATTCCCCCCTTTTCTTCCTCCCTATTTGCCGCTTGGGCAATTGGTTCCTCTCCGCCGGTCCGTGAATCACCCTCGCGTTCCTGCGTCCCTAGCCACCTTCGTCGGCGGCGGTAGTTTACCCAGCTACCAACTGTATTGAACTGCAATAGCTACTCTAATTAATATGGTATACTCCAGTGCGCATGGCTAGAGTCGCAACGTGCTGTCGTGGATTCAGCTGAATTCTCTGAATCGATGGGGCCGGGTCTGCATTATTGGCAGTAGACACCTGATATTGCCGCCCGGGAAAAGTGTGAATCTGATCGCTGCTCGACAGGCAGTCCCTAGGCGCTTTATAGATGTTCATCGCCGTCCGGCTTAACTCTCGTTCAAACGAAACGCTCCTCGCCGGTTGTTCATAGTCTCCGTTCGCGTCGTTTAGCCCATCATGCTAGTCGGAAATCTGTAGGCTTCAAATGTTGAGGACGTCCTGAAATCGATATATATTCTAGAAGCCAATACAAGAAACGATTATCGGTGTAGTTTAGGCCGAACCACTCGAATATTGGGGATCCTAAGCTACACGGTGCTGTTAGTTGAATCGGGGGTCGCCATCTCACGCAGTACGAGGCTGCCTAGTTTTCATCTCCTTGATGGATATCACCCGCGCCTTGAGGGCCCAAATGCAATGAGGTACGGGTTGAGGTTGGTGAACAGCGACATACGCAAGGCTGGTTTTCTTCAGCAAAGAGATATCGATCGGACAAGTGCCTGCAAGCATCCAAGTAATATTCTGTTTGTTTGTTTCTGGATTGGGTATTTTATTGCAATGGCGGAGCTTGGCCCCGAGGTACGACTACAGGAGGCAGGAGGACAGACAGAGAGGGCAACGGTGGGCAGGTGGGAGACCGAGTAATAGGGTTGGAAGAGGAAGGAAATCAGCGCCGTGTGTTCATGAGAGAGTTTGCTAGGAAGGATCTTCGTAGCGTCTTTCAGCTCACGAACTCACAGAGTAGCCGCTCAGTCCGGATGTGGTCTCTGGTAACCATTCAGCCGAAGAGTCAGTCGTTGTGTAGGTGGTTTGATACTAGGCGACCGGGAGGACAGCCTCGTCAACACCTGAAGAACTAGCGGATTCTCGTTAGCTTTGGACGCCCAGACGAGGGAGAACGCAGGCGTGTTACACGCATTGACAACGGTACTACTCACTGTGTTCGTACAAGAACTTTGGAATGAGATTGGCAGGTATTAGAAAAGGGTGGATTGGGCGAGTTTGCGGAGCAACAGTTGAGCGAGCTAGGCCTGGGCGAAGAGGCTGGTGAAAGCGATGAAAGCGAAGACGAGGAAGAAGAGGAAGATTCCGAGGACGAGGATGAGGATATTGTAGCTGGAGAGGGGGAGGATGAAGATTATAGCGGGTGGGTCGATGAGGATTAGGAGATGGAGGCACCCAACATCAGCAGCAAGGCCCGACTTGCTTAAGACGGCAACCAGGGTGTAGATGAGGAAGCGGGTGAAGACGATGAAGACGATGCGGCTCCGCGGTTAACAATAGTACTATTCACCACGTTCATCCAAGGTTTACCCACAAGATTGGCAGAGTCTGAGAGTGCGTGGGGGTGGCGGGCGGCAGCGACTACCCAAGGGAATATGATCTGAGCAGACTGGTCTGAATGGGTATCGCTGCGATGGTAGGGGAGTCAGCGAACTGATAAGACTATCGTCAGGTAGTGAGAGACGGTAGAGATATATACGGTGAATGATGAGGGGGGGGGGGGACGCGCCAATGGTCTAGGCGTTGTCGGGTTGACGAATGAGGGAGGCACCCCTATGCCCGTTTTCCCTATTGATCTCGGCCGACAATGAGGAGCGAGGAGGGTAAGTGAGGAGGTTAGTAGACTCTCAGTGGCTAGAAGTGATAGAGCAGTACGGCCATCGTTAGCAAAGGTTGCTTGAGGTTGACAACTAGCGAACGACGAAAGGTGTGGAGTTGAAACAACTAACCTTAGCACCAAAACGCCCAATGAGAGTGACCGGGAGTAGTGTTGCAACGCTCATAGCTTTGTCTATGCTGATGTTGGTGAACAGAGCGACTTGGTGAGCCTTCGGACGCAACAGGCCCGCTTGGAGTGCTGCTGAAGCTGACACCGATTAGCACATTCCGTTAACATTCAGGTTTAACGCATGGGACCCACCTGTAACATCCCTACGTCGAAAGTTCCAGTAGGTGTGGAATCGCAGCGGCGGGAGAGAGCAGGACCGCGAGTTTGAGTGTGGGGTAGAGGTTTAGGTTCTGAGAGGGCCTGTTTGCCAGCCGGTTGACCAAGGAAATATCGCGGCTCTCACATAGACCTGTGAGTGGCCGGCATTGAGACCAAGCGAGCTAGCGCGTATGGGGTTGACGATGCGGAAAGCGCTCACTTGTAAGGAAGGGCTGACTCAGGAATGGTTTATGATGGAATATCTCTGCAAATTGTAGGTTCAGGATTGGTCGCGACAGGGATGCTTGGGCTTTCTGGTAGATTTTGATTCCAACATTTGAAAGTCGGTCTAGTGCAAAGCTACTGTTATAAACACTAACTAATACGAAGCTCCCTCTTGCCGTACCCACCCCAGAATCTAATCTTGTCTCGCAGCAACAACGTCCCTGGAGGGCCTCAATTATGCGTACATGCATCTGTCACCCATATATGACAATTTATCTTCGGCAAGGCTTCTTCCCCCTCGTCGCGCAAACGGTCTGATCTTTCGGGGAAGCCAACCGATTTAGGGGGGTATTATCCATACTGAGGATACGGCGTAGCGACAAGGGTCCCGTGGGGATGTCCATGCCGAGGTGAAGCCTTTTCACCACACTTTCAGATCGGAGCAAACCCGATGTATTCCAACCGACTGAATTCGCTATGATCCACTACTTACCGTTGGCGCGGTGAAGCAGGCGCGAGATCATTACTTGACCCGCCCGCCGGAGCCTTCGCGTCTGGCCGGCGTAGGCGAATAGGATTGAATGTGTTGAAATACCCTATCGACCGATCTCGCGCGGATGTGGGTCTGACTCATTTGATGATTGTTTTGATTTGTTTGGATAACAGCGGAACGGTAGGGCCCTCGCTGTCCGCAACAAAGGGCGTGGGTAAAGTTTAGATGAAGCGAACACTTGTAGGATCGCCGTTTGTGCGTGCTGAAACGGCGCTTTTGCAACGTGCCCGAGGGGTCCATCGGAGCCGTTGCGCGGGGTGTTTGGAGAATGGGAATTTCAAATATATTTGATCGAATTACATCGCGATGGAGACTTTGAGATTGGCGAAAGATCGAATGGCACTCACCGATACGGGGTGGTTTGCCTTGCATTCCGAACAGCGGAAAGAACTGACGTTGATTGGCTCAAGTAAGAGCGTAGAGCAGATACTAGCCGGGAATGAGCCTCTTTGTTGGACTCTGCACTCGCTCGTTACGACAATGTAAGATCTTACCTAGGTGCCAAAGATTGAAAAGACGGATTTCTGCGGCGATCGTTGTGAATTTCGCTGCTGAACATCTCCAAGCAAGGAGAAATCTTGGCCCGAGGATGCATACCTCGGTTTGACCGCGGTTACGGCCGGAACGGTAAGATTTATCCCAAACGAGCTCTCGGTTTAAGTAAGACCACTGGTGCTGACCTCCTAGGGAATTCGATTTTTATATAGGAAACTAGGAAGAGTGGGAACGGACAGACCTGCCAGGAGGGAGCGGGTTTAGTTCGCTGGATGAGTCCCGGTGCTCCTAAGAGGAAGAGTCAAAGGTAGGTCTTATTGCAGTGGAAGTGGAATAAAATGACAGCACCTTCTGGAGCGGCGACCCCCTTCTACCCTCCTCGATCCGGCTCCCTACTACTCTATTCGTTCCCAAGAGCGAAAGGTTTGAAGGACAGGTCGGTTTACAAGTGCTAAGGAGTAGGTGGATAAATTGGCTAGCTAAAGGTGAGAAGGTATTAATCACGTTATGGCCCGTTATAAAAATAAAACCGAGAGGGAAATACCCTGGCGGAGAATGTCCAACACGGTTTGGATGTCGGTGTGTTGTTTGGCCCAGCTGTCTTTACCGTATTTCGCCAAGGGGTTCCTATACACGACGGTTGGGGGCGGATAAAAACGATCAGAGCGCAATTGGAGGGAACTATAGGGTGTACTGGTTCTCGGTATTTAGCACGATCCTCGTTGGTCGTGAGCGAGAACCGCAATTACTCTTATAGCACGAGCGAGACTGCATCTTAGTACCCGCATGAAGAGCACCTGTTTGAACCAGCTTGCTGAGCGAGCCGTCAGAAAATATACTCTGCAATATGTTCGATAAGTCATGGTCGGAGGGAACTGCGGCCTTAAAACCGAACACACCCAATCCAATTGGTCGCTGCTGTATTTGGTGTCAGAGGAAGATAGCGCCGGGTTTGGACGCGCATTCCGTCGCTTGAGAAGATTCGTTTTTCAGTGGAGGCAGCCATCGTGGTCGATAGGGGATGTGAACATGGCTCCGAGCGGTTATATAATCAAGGCTCTGAGGCCGATAAGCGCCGGTACGAACCGCAGCCATATCGCTTCGACTCAGCGACATGTCAAACAGGAATGGTATGACTTACTCCTCTCTACGGATAATAGGATTTGTGTGATCAAGTTTTTGAAAATTGCTTACCCTATCTATACGAGGTTTACCTAGGTGAGAAAACTAACAAAACTAACTTACCTCAGACGGAGCAGAACCTACGATCGAACCTCCGAATGAATCCCTCTTAGCTTCTTGACATATGTATACGGTATTTATCTCTCTTTGGTTTCTCCCGTTCTGCATCGGCCCTGCACGACGAGGAATGCGCGATTCTTGGACAGTCGCCTTGTTCGTTACCTCGGTTCATGTCAGTTTAACAAACGAAAATAGGCTATCCCGGATGAAAGAGAAAATACTTTTGATTTTTTTTTACAATCTAGATTATTTTCGGTCGTTTCGGGATCGGGCCCTATGTTGTGACTCTACGATAGGTAAGGCGGAGAACGAGGAGAGGGGAGACGAGATAACCATTGGCTAAGGAAGGCTCGGTAAGAGAGACGTGGCGCGCAGCCGGCAACGGAATACAAATAACAACAAGTCACCACAGAGGAGCTAATAGAGGGCGCGAGAGGCAAACAAAAGGGAACAGCAAGGAGGAATGTTGCTAGATAGGCTAATTAACTATAAAGAGATGTGACTAAATCGGCCCCTGACCTTAACAAGGCGAAAAAGCGCGCTGTGCGCATGAGAAGACAGGACGAGGTACGAAACATTAAGGTAATGTTCGCCCCGAGAACTCAAGAATGATGGCGGAGAAAAAACTTTGTCGGCGGTCGCCAAGAAGCATACACACAAAAAACGCTCACGCACCTGCCTACTTCCTGTAAAGAAAGCTGCTCTGCTCATTTTCCCAAGAGGAGGCGACCTGGTCTGCGTGGACATCCCTAAGAAGTGGATTCTATAAGACTATATGGACTTTCTCATATCCCCAATCCTCATTCAGGATTGCAGTTCGCGATCTCTACGTGCCGCGCTAACACTTGCTTCTGCCTATCTGCCTCTGGGTGCGTCTTCTGGTACTCTGACACTAGGCTAAGTTACGATACTCTCAGGCGTGGATGATGACTCAATGAGGGTATCTGTTATTAGGGATATTTATCAACTTTGATTCTGGGCTCGTGGGGTTGGATCTACCTGAATCCCGCCTTTTCAACTGTTCTATCTTTCGCCACTTGAACCCCATTACCCAGACTAAATGGCTTCGATTGAGTAAGCATTTCACTTTTATCTCCTAAATTTCGACTTTCTGACTTATTGCTGCTTTCCTTTCCGCTGACGCGTGCTGATGGAAAGGTTATATGCGCTATATTTCTTCGTTGGGAAACCCCATTTGAATTAGTCCACCACGCCTCTACACCCACTAAGGCTGGGACAAGCTACAATACTTTCGAAAATAAAGAAAAAGGGAAAGTTCCTTCCTGCGTTTATCGAGATGGTTCATTACAGATGGGCCAGAAGCAGCAAGCTGAATTCTGAAGCATAGTTCTACAGATAACTACAAACATGAAGAATCACCGTACAGCGTACTGCTACGACTATTGTTCTGTAGTGTAATCGAGCCTCAGTCACTCTACTGTTCACTATTTTGAACAAGCTCGTTTCTACTACTTTGAAGATTCCCTCGTCTTGTATTCGCGGAGCACATCTACTTTGGTAACTCGACTACGGCACATCTTGACGGAGCTTGAGGTTGACCGCTTAACGAATCAGATGCTTGTAAATATAGCAAAACACTATCCGGGCCTGCTCAACTTGATAGCCAGGAAAGCGGAAATGGGAGCCCGCAATTTAACCAAGGGATCGGTTCCGAGCCCATCAAAGGTAATCGGCTCCCACTGCGCATCGAGTTCGATCCCGATCCTAATTTAGTCAAATATGGCAGAATTCCTCCGATGATTTGTTACGTGTTCACAAACACTCCAACCCAGTTTTGGATTCCACCGCCCGCCAACCCTGTGTATCATGGATGTGAATTCCGGTTTCTGATTAATGTATATCTGGGCTTGAGATGCGCCTTTGAGGTTGAGTCGGACGCCCACTGATGCCTCTGTATGACATACCTTTTTCGAGTTGATAAAATCATAAGGGAAAGGCATCCATCTTTCTGGTTCTTGAACGTAATTGCGGGCATTATATTGGCACCTCAAGCGCAGCATCAGACAATATGCACTGTGCCTGACGGGTCGTGCCGGACGCCGGGTGCCCCAGACCACGGCATGAGCGACACGAATAAGACATTGGCTATCCCAAGAGTAACGGGGCTCGCACCAAATCAGCCCGTAAATCTACGGGTTCACGGTGATTCAAATTACGTATGTTGTAATGTGCTGCTACCCCCGCTCGGCGCCAGACTTAAAAGTACCAGGCTTCAGTTGTGGGCCGGGTATATGCGGGTCGATTAGGTCGGTACTTGCCTGCTAAATTTCTTAGCAAGAATTTCTAGGCGGCGCAAAATACGTCAACTCACGGAACAAGGACCGACCCAAATGCAGAGGTAGACGCATATAGCTACTCCCAAGAAGCGACGAGCATTTTACACTTCCATCTGACATCAAGCCTGGGACCGCAAACCGGTCCCATTGCGAGAGTGATTATCTATTACTCGCTTTATACTTGCTGTATGCACAACTCAACCTTAAGCGTAACCAATGAGGTAGACACGGTGTGATTAGGGAAAGTGAAGTCGGCGGTAGGTCCGGGGACGTTGTGCGTGCGCGCGTGCCAATTAGCTTGGCGGATTAGAGGATTCAAGCGGCCACATCAATGGGAATATCTCAATGCAAAGCAGCGATGAGCCTGATCATAAAATCACATAATTATTCTATCGTATATTTCTCGGACCAGTTCATGAGTAAACCGTCTTGCTGAAAGTTGAATTCCTATCGAAGGCTACTCGACACTCTTATTGTGACCATACCTTTCCTGTTGATTTCTAACCTTCGATGAGCATTGTTCCAGCGGGTTAGTGGTGTCAACCATAGATGTCCGACAAATTGGAGCAGAGCCAGTCGAATGTTGGATGCTTAGATTCATACCTGCAATTCGCGGTGAAGTAATTCAGTTCAGCTGCCCTGAATTATTCCGGTCATGAATACAACGGAAATAATGGAAATTCTACCAAGACTAAACGATCTTGAAACTGTAAGCTGGTGGCGCATGGGCTGTGTTCGCGCCTGGTGGGATGCTGACTATGAGTCAAACCAGGGTAGATGCTTCTAATTAACGATCACTCGACGCGATCCTAAAGTTATCATGTTCTACAATCAAACCACTACAATTGCCGCAGGGATTGTAGCCTTATTTCAGATATCACTTGTCACTGTCTGTCAAGCTTGATATGGGTCACCAGTCAATGCATTGCCGAACCGTGATTCACTAGGGGAGCTGGCCCGAGCGTGCCTCAAGTGGTGGTTCTATTGTTTTTTAATTGACAGTAGTTTAGCGGTGCAACCGAGTCTACCTTTACAGTGAGAAGGATTGCATTGTCGTCTAGCACTTCACAACGTGCGGCCATATCAAAAATTACACAAATCAACACGCACTACATAAGTTATATAAGCAAGTGTTGCAAGGTTAAAATAATGCCTCGTCGTTGAGGTGGTGCGGTGGGGCACATATGTGACAACTTCGCCGCGCTCTAGGGCTCGATCATAGCTGTATATAATCGCTCTCACGTCTTTAGTTCGCCTTTAAAACGAACAGTGAAGGCGCTTCGAAACTTAAACCTGCTGTACATTGCTCATCCTAACAGCGGAACGCTAACACCTAAACATGGTTGTTTTGAAGTTTCCCTTTGAGGTGGTATCATGTGGGGGTTTATGTTTCACGGGTTCCTCATTAAGCAATGATCACAAATATTGGGTTATTTAATCTCCATTTCAGCTCAACATGGCCTGATTCCAGTTTCTGGCCATTGTCTCCCAAATTTCTCTCTATCCGCTTCCGGAGAGAGGCCCTCGAATTGTCGTGGGATAAGGCCGCAGCCTGGATTTGAAACGCCGGGCGGTTCAGGTGCGCTAGTCTTGATTTGCGCAACGTCAGCATTCAATTCAACCACCTCCCACTGTTGGCTGTGTTCCTACCCCCCAGAGCCTTTTCACGGAAACAACTTCACCTATAACGTGATTTTTCTTTTCAGTTTTGCGACTGAAGACTGTGGCTAACCGAAGGCGCAACTTGCACCTGCTCACTTGTTCACTTGAGTACACGAGACCAAGCAGTATTTCGTGCAAACACTCCTACCTGGGAAGTTAGGATACTACGGTTAGTGTTTACTCAACATTTATCACAAGCTTATGTGCTGAGCAGTTTCGTTTTGCAATATACCATCTTCTCCAAAAGCCTCAGCCTATAGGGTGTGTAATGGATGTTGGTAGCTTATTTTTGTTTGCAAGAGTTAGTCCTTACTAGAAGGTGAACTTGCTGGGTGACTGGAGAACTGTTTGGTAAGTGAATCCTTATACTTTGTTTTTGCGAACCGTGGCGCTGAAGGGGGAGAACAAGCGAGGGCACGCACAGAACTAAGGCTCGTGTTGTAGGCTGGTTGTGGATCCTTTCGAACCACTTTGGAACGTCGGCGAGCAAATCTCCATCGTCTGGACCTACGTATATCTGGTGAGCGTCCCTCTCTCCCTCTTTACGCAGAGGGGGCGCAGTCTCGTCATTGACACTGGCATCTGACCCCACCTCGCACCTCGACCACGTGATACCTCGATGCGTTTCAACTTGGCTCCAACATGCCGGACTCGCCAAAAATATCCCAAGGATTTCGTGGTAATAATAAGTGTTAAGTAAATCTGTAATCTACTTCGTTGATTTGGCGTTTCTTACTTTTTTATTTGCAGACTGTTCGGTAGACGCGACCTTACGCTAGGCTGGGCGGATTCACTGGGAGTAATATGAGAAAGATACACCGCATCCTCGATATACTTCCCTCCTCGCAACACTGAGCGATATACAAAACTGGAATATCTTATGCCAACTTATTTGAGATCCACTGCTCTTGCGACTGCCTACTTGTCTAACCTGGTACTTTGCGTTTCGCTCGACGGTCCGCTCCGACCATCTTTGGCATCTCTGCGATATCTATATCCTTCGGGCCTATACTAGGGTTTAGTCCATTCTGCTTGCAGCATCTCTATTACAACTAGAGTGATCGCTAGTTCGTCCCTGTCCTGTCCTAGTGCATTTGCCGTCACTCCTTCTTTGGAACATACTCTACACACTGCCAATTCTCAAGCTAGGATCCATTTGCGCGACGCTCCAGTGAGTTTGATGAAGCACCTGGAAGCACAATAAACACATATTCTGATGACGCTATAGCGACTCGCCGACGTTTTGCGCTATTGACGCCCAAGGTCAATTCCTATTGGCTACCTTACCATTTTCGGCGACCAGAGATCTAAGGTAACGCGCGAACTCGGGAAGTGAGAGCTGATGGGCACTTATCGTCACCTCGGGGGCCCTCTAGTATGAACGCGGATTGCTAGACCGTATGGGCTCCAGGAACCTACGGCATGCCGGTGAGGGGAAGCGTAGCAAATCATAGGAGCAGCTAGGCAAGTGGTGAGGCCATTCTCGATAACGCCGAAGAGGATGAAGACGAAAGCGAGAAACTAGGCGAAATGCAACTGTAAGGTCAGGTTACAAACAGTCATACGGATTCTCATGGACTCATTGGGTCTGTTCTGAGGCTGGATGCTCTTGTTTATCGGCTTATTCTCAGGATCCCCGGTCTCTCAATCTTAGAAGCTTGGCTATTAGCTTCTCGGCGCTATGTCATTGGCCTTTCAACTGGGATTCTATCCTATGATTATTCTTCTGGACTCGATTTACAGGGTCTCCCAATCCGCACAAGTACGGTACGCATCGTACCTCAACTCCCACAGAGATGAAACATCTACTTTGAATATATTGTCGAAGTAAGTGCATACGGTCATTGAAACTCCGGGCCTCAGGTACGTATGTTCAGACTTTTCGTTACAATATTAGATCTGTAATTCAACGCAGCTAGAACCTCAAATTACAGTTCGTTTACTTCCGACTCTATAGAGATGTGTGCATAGCTTTCTAAAAGTATTTTGTCTCTAGGTAGTGTGTATTCTATGTCATGGAAGCGGAATACAACTCACACGCGCCTACCGACTTCAGCTACGACCAAGCGATAAATCGCGCATAGGTTGGAATCTACCTCCTCGTTTTCTAATGTAATTCGGTACGAGTAATATCACAAGTGATGAAACCGTAACGGCCAGTCGAATTGAGCACAATGAGAATTATCGTGTGGCGTGAGCCACCTGGACTAGGTGTTACATAATGAGCTCATCGAACACGTGACTACATATAGTCACATGACTCGGGATATCGCGCATGGTGTGCTTACCTCGATGAACAGTTTTGGTACGCATACCTCGCGCTCCGTACCCCATATTTAGCCTACCGTATTAATTATAGCGCTCGCCGATCTTAGGCCCAACTACCCGGCCCACGAGTCTTTCTTGCGCTCCGGAGCCACGATGCTGCTCCAACAGCCCTTTCATATCGGTTCCGGAATACACACGACTGCCACTCAGCAATACTATTGTATCGTACTGTAGATATCTTGACACAAGCCCCAGCCCCTTGTCTTTTCCTTGAGGTGCCTCGTGATCAGCGCAACAATGACGTTGGGTTCGGACATCAGAAGGTTATTACTACCGGGCGCGTCCGTGCCATAAATCAAGAAAACGCCTGGTATTAAAACTTGGAAATATTCTTCTCTCCGGGACGTAAGACAATTCTATAACACCAATATACGTAATCGATTTTCCTATAAGTATTGCACGTGGTTTCCCGACAAAATCATTTTGCTAAAACGTCAGACGGAAACGAAGTACACCTCCATCGCACTAGCCACATGAGGGTTTACATTCCTCATGGGGACGGCTTTCTCTTTCATGACATCTCGTCGCGTGAGGCGCGATCTAAACAAAACATGGCCAAATCGCAAACGGGATGATCCAGGCCCTCACATCTTCAATGTCATCCCTCCGTGCACGAAGCGACTATCCAGATACGCCTATACGAACCACATATTATCTCCGTGCGTTTCACGTACTCTAGTATAAGAGTTATGTTCCCGGATCAGGAGGGGGGTTACTCCCGCCCCCATTGCCCCTCGCGGCCAACATATAATGTCTGACAACATGCCAGTCTTGCCGCTTACCTACATGGAGCTCTGGCTTGGCAAACAAATCTCGAAACCTACTGGACGCGTCATGGAACGTTCGCGGAACGAATCGAGCTACATGTATTTTATACGTTGGGCAGCGACGCGCCACATTCACGTTGATTTTCATACGGAGAACTACTCTAGATATACCTCACTTGACCCTATCGTCTGTGTTCCCATTGGTACGCCTTTTCTGTAGCCCAATAGCTGTTCAATTGCTCAAATAAAGTAGTCAGTGGTATATTCCTGAGATGTTCATCCGGGAACGGTGCTGACATGGCGATCGCCCGAGAAGTAGCGTGCAAGCGCTTTGTGGATACATATGGCTGCGTAAGACGTCTCCCAATGAAAAGCGCGTTTTTGGTACTAAGTTTACTCCTTTTATACTCTGTCGGGTATTCTAGCACGTCGACTGAGTCTGAAACTTGGCAGTTCAAATATCGGGGGCCATCTAAATGTTGATGTATTTCACAAAATAATAACTTATAATACAGCGTTGGTGTTTGCCAGTTCAATTGTTGGAACCTCTCTAAAGGCTCTGGATAACAACTAATGGTTAGTGCACTATACGTGAGTAGCTGCGAAACCTTCCTCGCCTTGTTGAGCATCTCTGAGGAGTTGGGAACTTGAGCGTGCCGGGCCCAAGTCAAACTGGAGGTGACCACAACATGCGAATGATATGCTTCATCGGTAAGAGATCGATCGGCCATATAATCACAGATTTTCAGGCGTTCTTGGAGAGCCGAGAAAAACTCCGATGTGTGGCTTGTCGGTCGCTCAGGACTTCTTCTAGCTCGTAAGCCTGTTGAGCGGTCCCCCTTGGGCGGGCGCAGACCCCGACGGGTACTTGGTAGCAGAGAGGCTAGCTTATTGGTGGTGGAATCTTAGACGAATGGGAGACCGCCTTGCGAACACCGGGGAAAAACGAACGACCATTATCAGCTCTCAGAACACAGGAGTACGAGAAAGAGACGTTTTGTCCGGGTGAATAACAGTGCTACTCACAACAGTTGTACGAGTCTACCCGGAGTATGAAGAAGATTAGCGGAGGGTATGTGGTTCGAACATGCTGCTATGGATAAGCGCTGCTGTGCACGGAACGAAAGCCAACGACAACCGGGAGGGCTGGGGGTCAATGGGATACAGAGATATGTACAGCGGTCGAAGAAGGGGAATACCCAGGACCTGAATGTTGTTGGGCCGGTGAGCGAGGGGCGCGCCACTATCACTGTTTTTCCGATTGACAACGACGAAAGATGACAAGCGAAGCGGGTGAACGATGACCTAAAGTATCCGGGCTCATACTAAGGAGTGTTAGAGTGGTGTAACGTTCGTCAGCAATGGGCATTCGAGATCAGCAGCCGGTAGAGGGATGAGAGTGTAGAGTTGAAACGACCCACCCTGGCACACAACAGCCCGATGGGAGCAATCGGGAGTAGCGTTGCAAAGCTCATGGCTTTATCAATGCCGGTATTGGAGGACAGAGCAACCTGGAGGGCTGTTAAACACGACATGATTCGCGGCTAGCATAGCGCTACTGAAGACGATAGGAGCAAAACACCCATTAGCACTCCCCGTTAACGTCCAAGCGGGGCGCATGTGAGACTTACCTGAGACGCATTGACCTCGAAAGATCTGTAGAGGACAAAGTCACGGTGGTGGGGAGAACGGAAGTATAAGTCTGAATATGAAGGCGGGATAAGATTTAGGTTCCGAGAGATCTGCCATGTGGCTAACCAAAAGATTACCCCGGATTCCACACCGAGATATGAGTGGTTGACAGTCTTCCAAGGAGGCAACATGTATGTGGCTCATCTGAAGCGAGCGCCCACTCGCGACAACTGGATCCGAAAGGTAGGTTTCGGAGTAGCCCTGCAGGTTGTGGTCCGTCATGTGATTACAGGAGTGTCGAGTCGGGTTCCAACATTACGAAGATTCACTCGAAACAAAGTTAATAAACACCAGACAATACGAGGCCCCCCGACCCCTGGGTTTAACCCGGTCATTCCAGTACCCAGCACCGGGGCGAATATTCACTATGCGCGCAAACGTTCACTCACAAGACAAATTTCTTGTCGAGCGAAGCATAGTGCTCCCAACTGCGTAATCGGTCAAAGGGATACCAACCACTCTACGTTTTTTGTTTAAGACCAAGTCTAGTCAAGTGTTCGGCTGAGCCAGCAAGAATCCGCCGCCCGGGCGTTGGTCGTGCTCGGCTGGGGCCAAGACGACTACGAAACTCAACCACCGATGGGGGCGCATTCGTAGGACCTAGACAGTGATGAAATCCGCAGGCACCCTATCAGTCTTCCACGCATGGGGGTCTGACTCCTCTGATGATCGAGACCAGCGCGCGACTAAGGTTCCAACACAGAGCAGTTACATACATGGCTAGAGCTTGCGCACGCGCAAAACGGCGCATATGGTGCGGACGGCTTTTAGGGATTGACAGGGCCGTTTTGCTGGGTGTTTGGAGAACAAAAATGCGAATATATATGTAATGAACTAATACACGACGACGGGGACATTTAACACCAGGCGGAAGATGGAATGGCACTCACCAAAATGGACTGGCATGACTTGCATCACGAACGGCCAAAAGAGGTAACCTTGGTCAGCTTGTGCAACAGTGGGGAGAAGATGCAAGAAGCATGCGCCTCGTCGAGTAAGTAGAGTACCTTGAGGCATTGTGTGGTGTGACTGGTCTTCATGGCGATATTAGCGGGTTGAGCCCGATCGATGACAAGTCAACTGGTCAAGCTAACAGACGGTAAGGAGCAGCACAGGCGAGACGGGTAGCAGTTAGCGGTGGACTATTCCGTTACAAAGAGGAACCATACCCGGGTTTTAACAATGAAAAAAGGCAGATTTTTGTGTGGCAACCGTAGTTGTGAAAAGTAGCGTTGAGCGTCTTGGAGAGGTATGGACATATGCGATCCGCATTTAGGTGCGTAGTGCTGGGGAGGAGATAAATGTAAGGTTGGCATTTTAGTTCCAAGCGTTCGAGCGGCGAGAGCGAGCCATCATTCCAGCCATACAGGCGCGCACGAGACCACGTAACTGGTACAATAAGCTAGTATACGCCAAATAGGATAGCAGATACTTACAATATGCAGGGAGTGGATGGCAGTACACGAATGGCGTTGGATGCGCGGTTGGACGCGCAATGTGGACGCGTTGAGTGGCCCGACCGGGTTAGCACGCCCCCAAGGTAGAATTGAATGAATGCACCATTTAGCGAAACGCAGAATGGCGGGGGCCGATGAGGATGATTTCTGGAAAGGTGGGGTGCCAGTCGGTTTGGCAGCTGGACCGATACTTGTGTGACAACAACAAGTAGAGGTTTGAAGCAGGTTGTTGGAAGTTTTGTTTGATCTGCCTGAGGGCCCGAGAGACGAATCTAGTTAGTTTAATCTTAGGGCGGCAGAAGAGCGGTGTATTGTTTCCGGTGTTCGAGGTCTTGAGGTAAACCCAAACATTCGTCCCGTGGGGAGGGGATTTCTGTTTCCTAGGTTAGTAAGTCACGTGCGGGAAACGGGGAGCGGTGGTATAACTCCGGGACAGGCTGTGTTTCGCGTGGCAAGCGTGGGTTTAACGTTTAAAGATAGGGGTAGACTCATCGGAATGTCAGCGGCATTATTAGTCGGTCTGGACGGTTCAGATCGTACGTACGTTCCAAACATGGGATAGTTGGCGAGCGTGTTGAGCATCCCAAGTTCGGATGGAAGTGTCCTGAAGTGGGCTAGGAGCAAGCTGTGTTTTTCGCTGGGGCGTCTGCCACTGGTTGGATATCCAGGGCGAGAAGACCGTTGTTCGATGATCGAGCGACCGTTGGCAGTGGGCTCGATCGCAGATAATGATTCGATATCGTAGCCTCCGAAGAGAAGAGTCGGGAGGATAGTGCAAATGTGAAAAGCCAAGCGTGTCCTGCGGACCCTTCCGCGTCGACCACTAGACATAACACAAAGCAAGACAAAATAGAAACAAAGCCACCAGTGTGGAGAAGCATCACGGGTAGTCTCCGAGTGAGCCAGTCGAACGGGTTCCGCTCTCGTAAAAAATGCTACTGATAAATCAATAGCACTTCGTACTCGAGGATGTCTTGCATATTCAGGTTAGTGTGCAAGCAGATTTCGTAATTTTGGGCACGAGTGAGACACAGAACACAAGGTGATGCTACGTGATTTTGAGCGCGTTTTCGAGACGAAACCCAGAAAAATCAGTACCATGCCACAAGGATCGACCGCTTGAACTGAGAATAGGATAGTGAGAAGAAACCCGCAATCAAAATACACTCTCCCGTTGCTCTGGTGGCTCACTGTGGTGTGACTGGCACTCCTAACGGGTGATATTGTACCCAAGAAACTGTAAAACTGTAGATTAGGAGTCAGCTTAGCCATTTTATCGTATAGTACGCCATCAACGAACAGTCTACTCAAGTGAACTGGTATGGAACCCCAAGGTTCCGTCGGTTTGTGAATGTTCGATTTGCAAAGACTGGCCAGTTTTCACGTGATTGAGTCATGTGACCTCATGCCCCGTGTCCAAGCGAACAATATTTCCGATCTGTTCTTACCTTGATTCAATCTGTCTTTGCCGCGTCTCCGGGTTCTTCAAGTTAACGTCAGATTTACAAAGAAAGTTGTAGGGAAAGTCGTGGCAAAATCCTAGGAATTGGCTAACAACACGAGCCTGCTACCGGCACATAACAGTTCGGACATGACTGAGATCATTCTGCCACTTAACAAGACGCGGCGTGGTTCATTTCTCTCAGAAACATACTTGCTGTTAGATTAGCACTGAATCAGATGGTTTTGCTATATAGGGCCCAAACGATTGTTGAAAAACAATTACACCGATCAAGTTGGATACCTGTCGCTCCTCGCTACGCATCGTTTTCAAGCGAACTTACCAATGACGGAGTTCAAGAGAGATTCAAGTGAACTGATCTTTGCGGACGAGTCGCAGTCCTATGAATTATACCCCATTGTCACAAACGTCGGGCCAAGTGATAAAGCGTTGCTGGAGTGGACAAAACATTCGCAACTTACGCAGAGCTCTTTCCCGCCCGCGCCCATTTAGATATTTTATTCGATAACCTTACCAAGAGACCTATAAGTACACGAATGCTCCAACTGCCCCTGGAAATATTCGCAGCAAAAGGGCAAGGTTTAATGAGTGTTTTGGCCGCTTTTTGTGGGTGTATGCGGCGTATTGAGCCAGCGAAACGGAACGAGATTGATGCGTTGCTCCTATTTTTTTCACTTCGGTCCCTCGCCGAGTTTAAAATTGTTCTGGAAGCGCGATTTCACCGATACCGGGCACGGGTAGGGGCGGGGGCGGCTGCAGCCGTGTCCCCCTCCGCGTACATCAACAATAATTCTGCTGAGTAAGGCACTTTCACCAAACAACTACAACGCAACGAGATCTCAATACTTTCCTGTGTGACGGTCGATCCGAGCATGACCGCAATTAGATACCTGATAAGTATGATTCTAATTAGCATATAGCCAAGGCAAGCGGTCTCAGACAAACTGGTTACTACTATTTTATGAACAAGTGGGTGGAGGGTGGCGGGCTGAGTCAGCGGTTTCCCATTGGCGTCTCCAGTGTTTAGGCATGGTGCGCATATAGAGGAATACGACTGTGGCTGATGTCGTATTCAATTCAGCTAGTAAACGAACGAGAGAAAGGTCAATCGAACTCACATGATGATTGTTACTTACTACTGATTTGCTTCGTTATGAATTGAGCCGAGGGAAGCGCATACGCGGGTCACCTTCTCGTAAGGCCAACTCGGAGAAGTCTTGAGAGCTCATATATCAACACCCCGGGCTTGTCGACGACACGCTCACTTGCATTGACCCGCTCTGATTTCGCTAGTATGTTCAGATACTTATTATCGTTTGCTGCGGCAACTATGGTAGCCACCGCCGCACCCCCAAGGTTTGAGCCTCGCGCTCCTAGTGGATCTAAAAGTACATTACCTCTAGGGTTACACGGATTTACGCTAACTGGTATAATCCGAAGCTGCCATTATTCAAATGTTTCAGTGGAACTGGGATAGCATCGCCGCAGAGTGTACTAACTTTATCGGAGCAGCAGGTTATGGATTTGTTCAGGTTAGTACCGACTATAGACACGTCACGATGCAGTAAGCGAAACTCGCATAGGTGTCCCCTCCGGCCGAACATATCACGGGCTCCCAATGGTCGAGCGACTACGCCCCGGTATCATATACGCTCACCTCTAAGCGGGGGAACAGAAGTCAGTTTCAGGTAGGCTGTTTTGACATCGGGCGTGAGGGGTAGCGCTTAATAGCTCTCGTAGAACATGATCGCGAAGTGCAAGGTAAGTAATTCTTAGTTCGAGTTTTGTTGTAACGAGCCTAATGTGTTTGGTAGGCTGCTGGAGTCGGTGTAATTGCTGACACAATTATGAACCATATGAGCGGTATGCAGAGTGGCACTGGGGTTGGTGGCTCTAGTAGGTAAAATTTATCCAAAAATGTAAACCGTTTTTTACTGAATTTCTGCAGCATATAGTATGTACAATGGCTAAGGTTTCAAGCTTCTTTGCACTTACCCATCACAAGCGAAATACAACTACCCTGGGATTTATCAGACTCAAGACTTTCACCACTGTGGTCTTGAGCCTTACGACGTCATCGTAGACTACAGCAACCGCGTAGAGGTCCAAACTTGCGAATTAGATGGTCTTTCTGAGTAAGTTCTCCGCGCATATACTTAATTATTTCCAGGGGTTGATATCTCATTTGATACAAGCCTTGCGACCGATACGGAGTGGGTTCGTGGACGGCTGGCATCTTATATTGAAGATTTACAGTCGTTGGGGGTTGTTGGATTGCGCCTCGATGCTGCGAAGCGTGAGTGTTTTACGCTCAATTATGTCGTCCCTGCATCAAATTACAATAAATTCAAGATATTCCGGCGAGCGACATCAGTAATATCCTTGGACGCCTCGCCACCAAACCTTATGTCACTCAAGAGGTAGCAATTGTGGATTGTTGCCCTTTTTTCCCCAACGACTAACCACCTTGGTCTAGGTTGGAGCAGGCCCGACCGAACCAATTCAGCCATCAGAATACGTCGGGAACGGAGATGTCCAGGAGTTCCGTTATACTTCTGCGCTTCAAGACGCTTTCCAGTCAAGCGGAATTGCGAATCTTAATAACCTCGAAACCCGCGGTGAGTTCCTGGACCTTGTTACCTTACATCGATCTATACTAGAAAAATATACGTTTTCTAGGATGGATACCCGCGAACGGCGCTAATGTTTTTGTCGCGAATCACGATACCGAGCGCACCGGCGCCTCTCTAAGCTATAAGTCGGGAGCCGTTTACATCCTCGCCAATGTGTTCGTCATGTACGCCGGCCCCACCATCTTCTGAGCCTCTCGCATATACTGATAAGTTATGCATCATATTTTATCGCTAGGGCTTACCCATATGGCACACCCACCATTTTATCATCTTACACTTTCTCCGATACGAACGAGGGCAGTCCGGCGAATGGAACTGGCTCTTGCTCCGGTTCAGGTGGCGCAAACGGGTGGCAATGCCAGCACCGTTGGACCACAATTGCGGGGATGGTCAAATGGCGTAACGGCGTAAGCGGTACTGTTAACAACTGGGTCACGGGCACCTCACAGCAAATTGCATTTGGTAGAGGTAAGATTTGCTCGTATCGCGATATAGAGGTTGTCACTCATATAGATATAGGTAGTACAGGCTATGTTGTGATCAACAATGCAGACAATGCGTGGATCCGCACGTTCTCCACGCCGTTGGCGGATACATCATACTGCGACATGATATCAGGCGCTCCTGGCAATAGTGGAACTTGTACTGGCACCTCGTAAGTGTTTGTTTAGACCTCCTAAGCGTTCTTCACTCGGAATTCGGTAATAGTTACACTGTATCTGGGGGCGGCTTTACGGCTACCGTGCCGGCTCGTTCCGCTATTGCTTTGTTTGTAGGAGCAACCGGTAAAGGGTCGTTTGTTGTATTCAACGAGTACGCAGAAACAATTTACGGCGACGTGAGTCTATTCTGCGGTGACTATGCCTTGCCGATGCTGAAAATATGGATCAAAGAGCATTTTTGTAATCGGGAGCATTCCTGGGCTTGGATCGTGGGCTCCGGAGAACTCGGTGAGTAATTTGGTGCTCCAGTGAACAACCCGCTCAACATTTTAAGCAGATCGCAATGTCCACTAATTCTTATCCGACGTGGAGTGCTAGCGTGCCTATACCAGCTGGAACAGGCTTTTCTTACAAGTATATCCGTAAGACCGCCAATGGGACGGTATGTTGCTTCTTGTTCAAATTTTTCTTGCAAACTTAAGATCTACTTACATTTTGTAGGTTGTTTGGGAGTCTGACCCAAATAGATCATCCACGGTCCTATCATCTGGGACACTCACCCTAAATGATACATGGCGGTAGGATCTAGTGGTAGATGTTGAGTTACACATAGGCCTTTGAGTGGGCGTTTGTAGTGAAGTTTTACGTTGATATAAAGTCAGCGTTGTTCCGGTTTTCTTATAATTAAAGCGCCCGAGGGATACTTTCATTTAGTTCAGCGCATACACCCACATTGCGGCTCGCGTACACAGAGAACGAAAACGTAGATATAATGGCGCATCCAAGTACTGGATAAATAATACCTAAATACGAGAGAAATACAGTAGCTTGTTTTTCTTTTCATGTTGGAGATTCACTTGGGGGTGGTTGACGCAACTATGATGTTATCTCAGCTATCTGGCTCCTAGGATATCAAGTTGAACAATCGCCTCTCGGGGCTGAATCCAACGAACTGCAACGCACGCTCTAATCTAGCTGGTCTCTTATTTAAATTCCTGCCGTTTTAATTGTTGATCTTACTATCCTTAAACCACTTTGGCTTAATTTGGCCTTCTCAACACGTAGAACTAAAGTCATCAGCATATAGCCCAGAGTGAACAAGCCAAGGGCTTGAAACATGCTCAAGGGTTTGGAACACAAAACAAATTACTTTGAACATACAAGAAGATACAATAACTGAGACAAAACTATACTCCGAACGAGGCAACAACACAGAAGCGATTGCGAGAAAATAAATGGGCTGAAAATACGCGACCAAAGGGAATCAGAGAGGATATACGAGTGGACTATGTCGCGCCATATCGGTGACTTAGTATTCTGGGTCTATGAGATGGGTCGATCAGTTATAGGTTCTAAGCTAAATAAGGGTAGTTTAGGGTTGTACTGACAAGAGTCCAGAGCGGATCAAGTTCTCAGCGGCCAGATTTTTTGCGTCCTTTCTGACCAACGCTGCGCCTTGGAAGTTGGTCCATACGCATCTGTCGACTAAAGAAGATATGGCATTGTTAGCGAGGCGACGAGGACGAGGACGGCTGGACTCACTGATAGGCGTTGCATAATTCTCGACTAAGTTTCCGCCTTCTCGACGGTACGAATAGCTCCATTGCAGCAGAACATCGTAGTGGTTGCACCACTCTTGGAGCTGGGCAGAGTACGTCCTATCCCCGACTGGAGAGACGAACTTATAGCTGGTGCGGGGGAGTTGAATTTTTTGCGAGGGCATGTTAGGCAAGTGTAGCGAATGAGGTGAGCGATGAGATGAAGGCTGACTTTTAGGTGGCACTTTATACTGTGGCTCGCCTTGGGGCGATTCGGCTCCGAGAGCTTTTTGTATAGAGATGAGGCACTCGAGCTGAGAGTAATTCACTGAGCTTTGGCGTGGCTATGGTGGTTAGACTCTCTGCCGCCTCGCCGGAGGTGAGTATCTCCGAGTTCAAGCCGTTCTTTGGCGGTCTTGCGGTGGATTGATACGCTTGAAATAGGTATCGTATCGTATCTGGAGGGGTGTCTGTGAAGTTAGGCGTTGAGGGTACTAACCAATGCTCTTTGCACTTTTTACCTCATCGCCATGGTTAAAGACAAGTAGAGGACCGGCACATCGCGACGCCGAATCGAACAGAGACCCAGATGAAGACAGGTTCGGCGAAATGAATGTGATTTACAGTGGGCCGCAAAAGA
>JANWGL010005131.1:335-17391 GCA_025200755.1 Ceratobasidium sp. C01 | reverse complement strand
CAAAACGGGCGAGTGGACGAGGCGTGGCGAGTAAGTTTTTGCTCACACCCACAATAGATTCGTTCACGTCCTAACGTATTTTATTAACTGGGAAGGTCTTGGAGGCCTTTGACCGCCACTCTTCCTCCGAAAAAGAGAAAGAAGAATTGCTCGCCAAAGCCGCTGAACAACAAGGGCGTGAGGAGACCGTCGGGGTTATACAAGCATTCAGAGACCCAGATAGTCGAGGACGGACTCTTCTAGCTGTCTTTGTAAGTGTTCTGTTGAAAATAACGGTGCTGAAACTGAATGGGGACTTTCTCAGATGATGGGTATGCAGCAACTCTCTGGAATCGATGGTGTTCTTTTGTGAGTCGGTTGTATGGCTGAGCTTTTGCACGCTTATGGCTAATGTTCGGATATAGCTATGGGCCAATACTTTTCGCTCAAGCCGGTAAACAGCAGAAATTCAGCCCACCCCATAAATGAGCGCTAACGAATGTCTAATCTAAAAGGTCTGGCGTCCCGTCAAGCATCATTCCTTGCATCTGGAGTATCTGGTATTCTCAACATCGTGTGCGGCCCATCTCACATTAGGCTTGTGACTCTTGGTTTCTAACTCACCTTCACAAACAGTTGCACCATTCCCGCCCAACTTTACCTACTTGACAAATGGGGCCGGCGTTCATCCGCGATCGTAGGCGGATTAGTCATGTCAGTATGCATGATTGCTATCGGATCGCTTTACGCTGCTGGGGCACAGAACGGACAAGGCCGATGGGCAATCATCGTATTCATTTATGTGAGCGCACTTGCAGTTCGGAGACTGAGTATATGCGCTAACTTGAGACCATTAGCTCTTTGTCGTAGCGTAATTACGCACCAAATTATCTACCGAGCGCATTTTCTGACATTTTCGACCGTAGGTTCTCAACGACCTGGGCAGTCTCATTCAAAGTACGTATACATCCTATCCTACTATTAATCCGCTCGACACTGATCAACTCGTCCCCAGATTTTCATAACTGAGATCCAACCTATGCGCGTACGAGCAACGGCCTCCTCCCTTGCCCACAGCTCCAACTGGCTTGCAAACCTCGCAGTTGCGCTTACAACTCCGCTTTTCCTATCCCGTAGTCCTTCAGGACCATATTTCATGTTCGGAGCCTGCTTGCGTAAGTACTCTCAACACTCGCCTTTTATTGCTCCAGATAGTAGGCTGACATGAACGATCAAGTACTCACCTCGGTGGTGTGCATAATCTGGATGCCCGAGACTCTAGGAAAGGGTCTGCAAGAGGTAGATGAAGTGTGGGAGACGAGGATGAAACGCAGTCGAGAGATGCTGAAATCGATCGCAACATTGGGGGTTGGGCGACGTCATCGGAATGAGGATGATGTGGAATTGGAAGAGAGAAGTACGAGAGTATGAATGTATTTATGCACGAGGAATAGGGGTTCTTGAGTGAAGGGTGGGGAGCAGGTAGAATGTTGTAAATCCGCCGATGCCATACGCTGTACCTTGAGATCTGCTATCCAGGATCCCCCGCTCAAACTAACAAACCGTGCATATATGCTCCATATCGTCCATCATGGGAGAAGACGCTGAGACGAGACAAGCGATGTTGATATGGAAGATAAAGCGCGATGACATAACAAAATTTCGTGTGTTGAGCCAAGTGCGGGATGATTTTTTGAGCGAAGTTTATATATCAGGTCGAGGTCTTGACTCGTATGGGATCAAGGAACGGACAAGAGAGTAGTTAAATTTCAAAGTCTGGAAAGAAAAAGCAACATGGATGTAATGCAGTAGTTACACTAGCTTTCCCCTGCTGACACGTAAATTATTTAATGTCTCCCGCTTGCCTAACCGTTCCAAACCCACGATTGCCCGGACTAAAGCGCGAGGTTTTTTGCTCGCCCGCTAAGATGATGTCGAATTCAGACAATAGGATGATAATGAATGCATCGATTTACCCTACGGCCAGGCGCCTGCTGGAGTACCAGGTATGTCGCCCGCATACATGCCAGTCCTAGGCGTGTGTATTGGTGTATATGATTCCGGGCTCACCGTGCTAGACCCTCCGCCAAAAGGGACGAACCTTCCCCGGAACCTGCCTCTATCATGACCTATACACTGAGTAGGGTTGAATACTCCTGGGCGAGGATAAACTTCCTCGTTCGTATGCACGCCACGCATATTTCATATAACCTGCTCGCCACGAGTAAATACGTGTCCATTCAGTTTATGAGCCGAAGGTGGCGCAGCATCCGAAGTAGGCTTCGGGACCCGGCACAGAGTAGGGGTCTGAAGCAAGCCGAATCGTTTCGTTTAGACATGCGTCCAAGTAGGGCGTTGCTTCCGATTCACGTTCATCGAGTTCCCGTGATTACCGCACTCGTCACTACTCTTGTTTTTGTTTTTGTTTTTTTAATAAAATAATACTAATCAAACAATATGGGAAAAGAAAGAAACCGGTTCGTCCTCCCTTCCAAGGCCTTCTTACTTGTTATGTCTGGGAACCTTGCGCTTGGGCTTAATATAATCGCTAACTTAGTGAGACACCCAAGCACTGGCAGACAAGCGAATGACTACTCACCTCTGGTTCGGGGTCTAGGCTATCATCACCCTCGGGGACTACGTCGTGTTCCAGAAGGCTAGGTCCCGGTTTCTTCGGATCCTTGTGCCTCATCTGGGCCGTGTAGGCCGGGCGAACTGGGCAGGATAGTCAGCATCTTCAAACGGAAACTCGCTGACCCTACTAACGAGGCTTGTATACAGGCGCCGGTGGGCGCTTCTTGGCGGACGACGCTTGCCTAGACTTAAGCGTGGTTGGTCGATGGACCGAGCCCGGACGGGTTGGCCCCGAGCCAGCTAACCAGAGTAGTCAGCGTCTACAGTCGGGAATTGGCTGGCCCAACTAACGAGGTTTGTGTGTAGGCCGCGGGCGCTTTTTGGCGAACGGCGCTTGTCCAGACATAGGCGTGGTTGCGTGATCGTCCGAGTCTGAAGTGTATGGCCCCAGGCTATCGTCATCCTCGGGTACTACGACGTGGGCCAGAAGGCCAAATCCCGGTTTCTTCAAGTCCTCAAGCATCATCTCGGCCGTGTAGAGCGGGGGAGCTAGAAAAGACGGTGAGCATCTGCAGACGGAAACTCGATGACCCAACTAACGAGCCCTGTACACAGGTGCCCGTGGGCGCTTCTGGGAAAACGGCGTTTGTTCATACATGAAGGTGGTCGTGTAGTCCGAGTCCCAACAGGTAGGTCCGGCTAATATACTGTCCTAGTGCTGACGTAAAGTTTGGAGACACCTGATGCGTCTCCTGCGCTGAATCGAGCTGAGTACTGTATTCAGATAAAGCTAACTTATTCGGACTCAATAGGAAGGTTGGGCACGACAATTTCGCGGCCAAACAATGGCGTAGGCTCCACTGAACTGTCGTGGATGACGCCGACTTTCCTATAAACTGCCAGTGCAAATTGTGCCGCACGATATCGAAACTCAGCCACGAAATTGTCGCCGTGTCCAACCCCCCTAATACCCCCTTGCAGTGCAATTGCACGTCCGAGCAAAGAGCCAAGAATAACCATTATATTGAGAAAAAACACGAGTAATTCAGATGGGGGAGATATTGTATCGCTGTGCTGCTTTTTCGCAGAAATAGCAGTGGGGTCACCTCTCGCCATGATGGTAAATGACTGACTCTGGTCTACACGTTATATTGCGCTTCCACGTTTATTCATGCACACGAATATAGTCCATCAAACTACGTTCGTATAATACGATATTGCTTTAAGATCTAAGGAATCATATTAAGATAATTCCAGAGCTAAAATAAGAGATATGCACTAAACTGCGCGAAGCTAAATTTCGCTCTCCGAGCCACGCGTGGAAACGGGCAGGTAGGCCCCAATATCGCGCAGAAGACGGTCGGGGTGGAAGGTATTGAAAGTCCAGGTAGAGAAATAGGGTAAGCCTGAAACCTATTACTCAAAGGGGAATCGGACGAACAATCATTGCTACAACAATCGGCATACCGTCGACCAGTTGAACCACTTCCCCGTTGAGATGATGACTCCGTTCTTAAGTCACCGTGGTAGCTTTTTTATGAAACACGGAGTTCAGATTGCTAGTACTAGACGTACCATCCATCAGCCAGTTCTATAGTTCGGTACACGCTCCGAATGGTGATGAAAAGCGTATCAATGTCGAATTCGATGAACATCCACACCACACCATGAGGGGCAGTATCTTATCCAGGGTGCTTCTGCTCTTGCTCGCTTACGAACTTGCGAGCCGGGCGGTTGAGGCTGAAGCGGATGGTAAACTCAAGGGCGAGAACGGCGTAAAATATGACGGCGACTGCGTGGACACTATAAGTCAATCGGGTTTGGTAATTCCGGCAGGCTCAGCCACTAACTAAATTAGACAATGATACCAACAAGCGTGATGTTGCTGCTTGGCTCCGTCCGGAGTGTCAGCAATTGAAGCCATAGCACCGCCAGCTGCTTGGATCACGAGCGCAGTAACATCTGCCGTGATAAAGATGATCGAGTCTAAATGATGTGAACAGGTTAGGATTACTGTAGGTATCCCGCCTAACGTGCTGAGAGACCAGTTTCACCGCCGGTTGAAGTGAAACACAGCGTGCTTTCTTGTAAGATAGCACTCCCGAAGCCTAAATACTTAAATTTAGTCTGCTGTAGAGTTATGGTGCCTGCGACACTTTCGGTGGTGGAGGGTAAGCGCCTATTCCACTATTTTACTGTTGAAAGAAAGGATCAATTGCACAACACTCAGAATTTAACCCGTAAGCGCCGAGATTAATGTTACCTCCTGGGAGGAAACGCGGGCCACGGCCTCCTTCCTAACCCACAAACCTAGACAGGTTCGGACCCCTATTTGAAACTCTTTCTCGTCTCGTGGTCTGCATATCCCCACTTTACGTTTAGGACTTGCCCGTGTAAGTCTAATTATCTAACCTACATATACGAACTACTACCTAACTTGTGCAAACTTAGGTGTTGAATTCGGAGGCGTGCGTCATCTGGATAGCCGAAATATCAAGAAAAAACTCGCAAGAGGTTGAAGGTATATGGGAGGCGCGAACGAAGCGCAAGATGGATGACTTCCACCCACCTATGGCTCTGGGAGTTGAGCGAAAACGCCAGGGTGAGGTAGACAATAGAAGGTAAAGGCGTCGGGGCGTGGCGGACTACCGCATCAAGTCGGGAGCGGGACGATCTTCTGGGCAAGGGTCACGTATCTAGTCGATATCTTGACCTGTGCGAGGTTGGGCGATGAATTAATTTCAATATTTGTTGATCAAGGTATACATGTAACCCAGCAATTGCAAGAAAGTTATGTCAGCTTCCTTCTACTGATACGTACGTTGATATCCCCCACTGGCCGAATCATGCCAAACCCACGGTTGCTCGGACTAAAGCGAGGCGTTTCCTGCTCGCCTGCCAAGCTGATCTCAAACTCGGATAGCAGAATGATAACGAATGCTTTGATTTGCGCGACGGCCAAATGCCTGCCAGAGCACTAGATCATCCGCATACATGTCGGTTGTGAGCGCGTGTATGAGTACATATACTTTTAGGCTCACCATGCTGAATCCTCCACCAAAAGGAATGAACTTTCCTCGGAACTTGTCTCTATCTTGACCTATAAACCGAGTAGGGTCGAAGACTTCTGGGCGAGGATAAATTCGCTCGTCCATATGCACGCCACGCATGTTACATATAACCTGCTCGCCACCGGTGAATACGAATCCTTTCAGCCTATGGGCCGATGGTGACGCAGCATCCGAAGTAGGCTTTGGGACCCAGCGCACAGAGTAAGAGTCTGAAGCCAGCCGAATCGTTTCGTTCAGACATGCATCCAAGTAGGGCGTTGCTTCCGATTCACGCACGACGTCCATCAAGTTGCGGCCAGACGACAGAGCCGTTTTAATTTCGTCTAAAAGCGGCTTCAGTCCTTCTGGTCGACGTAAATGCAGCGCTAGCAACCAGTAGACTGCGTATGGCGCGTTGGCAAGTAGAGGCCACATCAATCCCAACCCAAACGAGCTAAGATCATTTGTTGACCATCCTTGCCCTTGCCCGATCTCTACGAATTCCTTCAAAAAACCGGACGCGTCCTCGGGCGGCCCTAAGCGAAAGTATTCATCGAGTTTACCAAGAAGAAGGCGGCGGGCAGCAATGGTTCCGGGCATGAGAGCAGGAGGGAAATTGACGGCGAGGAGAGGTATGTTGGTGTCAAAGGTATTAAAAGCGGATTCGATGCTATCATAGTAAAGATTGACGAAAGAAGGGCCAAAGAACATCGCGCAGTCGGCCTTCTGCATCAGTGGAACCACGAGAGACAAAAGTGAAGTCGAGGGGTTGGCGCTGTTATTTGGGCTTAGGTTGGCGACTTGAGCGCGGGCGTGGATAATGAAAGAATCAATCATCGCATGAACATTGACCTGTGAGAGATGTCTGATATATCATACAAGAGATGAGCATGGGAGGTGGTTGAGACGGAATAAAAAGATATACCTGTTCTTCGCTTGGAGCATCTCGTCAACCGCGTTCGAACCCTTGATCGCTTTCATACTCAAGTCGTATATTTGGTTTAAGAAAGTGGTTTGCATGGGGGAGCTGCTAAAAACCTGCGACTCAATCTCAGCCCCCAATTCCAAGTGTGGTGACAATTATATAGACCTTGGTTTGTTTATACACTGACGCGATGAGCTATAGGAGCTATGTCAGAATGTGTAGAATAAAAGAAAACGGCGAAAATATCTTACGTCTGCATCGGTGACATGATAGAGAACAGTCCCAAATATTTTGACGCCAAATACCGGGCCAAGCTCGCGACTGATACGCAATGCAATCAGGTCCCCCAAAATAGACGGAAAAGGTAGTTTAAAACTTACTGTGCCCTTCTAACTAGAGCATCGGGATCTTTCTGAATCCGAAGAGCAGAGCCCACCCAGGGTACCCAGTATGAAACCAGCGGAGGCTTTTGATCGGCTAGAGCTGAGTGGCGAGAGCGACTTGAACGCCATAGATATAGAAGAGCACCGGAAGCAAGTAGAATAGAAAAAGTTCCAGCAGCCCCAACTCTCGCTTGATATATCTTGATCCCCGGTAGCCAGCGCTCGACGTGTTGAACTATGGGGTCCAACAAGTCATGAGACACGCGTATAAGATGGTCGGCATGTGGGTTCGAAAACGACATTCGGCTAAGATAACTGGTCGTCGTCGAAACTAGGAGTAGTCCAAACTTCAAGACGTTTTAAGTACACTGGCCGCGAATCAGCAGGCTCGGGTTGATCAGACCTTGGACTGAACCACGTTGCCACTAGGCCTAGTTCGATAATCTGATTGAAATCATCCGGATTACCATACGCGTTGCCATTCTTGGCTCGTTAGATATCGTATGTGTAGAAAAATAAGTGCTTCCTGTAGAAGCCGCTGTCGCTTGGTGGGCGATGGCTTGAGGCTTCGCAGCGTCGAACCCGCCAAGGCCCGCCACCCGCACGTGACACAGCGTGCCTGAGCCAAGCCATGATTATTCAGATAAGGCTAACCTACCCAGTCCCAATATCACCTTGCAGTGCGATGGTACTAATAAAAAGGCAAGAGTAGCGATCGTTCAGAGAAAAGATTCTAGGAGTTCAGGTAAAGGCAACACAGTATTGCATCGTTATGCTCTTTTTTCTTACGGTGGCAGAGGTGGAACCACCTCCAGTCGTGATAATAATTAGCTCCAGTCTACACATTCTATTGTGCTTCCATGTCTATGTACACGCATATAGCCAATCAAACCGCGTTCGTTTAGTCCGATAGTGCAGTAACATCCAAAGAATCAGATCAGGGGAATTCCAGAGCTAAACAAGAAATATGCGTTAAACTGTGCGAAGCTGAATTTCCTCCTCCGAGCCACGCGTGGAAACAGGCAGGTGGGTCCCAATCTCACGCAGAAGACGGCCGGGGTGGAAGATATTGAAAGTCTAGGTGGAGAAACAGGGTAAGCCGTAAACCTATCACATGAAGGATAATGGACGTACAATCATTGCTACAACAATTGGCATACCGTCGAACCAGTTAAACCACTTCTCCGTTGAGATGATTACTCCATTCCTAAGTCACCGTGTTAGCATATTGGGAGAGATAGAGTTCATATGGCTAGAACTAGACTTACCATCCATCAGTCAGCTCGATAGTCCGGTACACGCTCCGAATGATGATGAAAAGTGTAGCAATGCCGAGTCCGATGAGCATCCGCACAGCACCCTGATGGGCAGTAGCCCATCCAGTATGCTTCTGATCCAGTTCGTTTGCGAGCTTGCGAGCCGGACGGTTGAGGCTGAAGCGGATGGTAAACTCAAGGGCGAGAATAGTGTAAAGTATGACGGCGACTGCGTAGGCATTATAAGTCAGTCGGGCTTGATAATTTCGGCAGGTTCAACCACTAACCGAATTGGATAATGATACCAACGAGCATGATGTTGCTACCCTGCTTGGCGCCGTCTGGGGTGTCAGCAATTGAGGCCATCGCACCGCCGGCTGCCTGGATCACGAGGGCAGTAACATCTGCCGTAATAAATATAATCGAGTCTGAAGGAGATGAATAATAGTATGATTAATCGTCCGATATGGGGGTAAAAGACGGGGTTACTGACAAAGACGAGGGGGGATGCGACTATATTGTACACCCAGCTCGGTGATGACCTTAGGCAGGATGAGGAACATGGCCGCGGTCAAGAAGGACGGTGAGATAATGGTGGTGGTAATCCTGGAGACTATGTTAGCACGTACACTGGCAAACGATGGTGGGAAAACTTACTGCATCATGAAAGCATCTCCGTTGTGCGGCGAAAGATGTCCCCAGTACCGCCCACCCCAGCCCACCAGCTCGCCGAGGCCGCATATGACGACAGTTGGAAACATATATCGGGTCCGGAGAAGAATGGCTTGGAGCAAGTGAGCACCTGAAGGAGGAGAAAATGAGAAACAGGTGGGCAATTTGGTCAAGCAACGCACCGGTTGTGATACCGAACAGAGCGAGGAAAGTGATGCCGACCCATCCAGTGGGAACGTAATTGAAAGGCAGGTCCTCAGCAGGGTCAGGTTGGGTGGAATTCGTTGCGTTTGCTGCAGCTGGAAAGACAAGTTTATTAGCATAACGCGCTGAATACACTGAAAAGCACGCAAACGTACCCAGGACGAGGCCCAATGTGGAAGCAGACATGGTGAAGCTGTAGAGTGCTAAGTCAAGTAGGAATGAAAGATGCTGGCATTGAACATGGACCTCACTGACTTTATACTTTTTCAATATATGACCTCGGGTTAGAGCCATAGTCACCATCCCCGAGAGCTTGATGCGGACCCTGAGCAACAGCACAGCAAAACATAGACCGCAGCCTCGGTCGGGGTTTCCGGCACGTGCACGCAGACGATCCGCAGTGAGAACGATAGTTGAGAGCACAGCGTCTTGGCATTAATCGTCGACTGAACAAGAGGCTCTGTGTATCTTCCAGATATTTTGGCAGTGATATGGGGTATGAATGCCAAGACTACCTGACTGGACAATAACGCATGACGCGTGAGCCCTGGCCCCCCTCCTCCAGTCGCCAGCACACTGCTTGTACCATTATCTCAGCCTTGCGGATGATTTCAACTTGACCCCTTGACAAACGCATTAGCAAGACCCAATCTTTGTTCCTTTCTCCTAATGTAGTTTTCTTAATACAGTATCCTCCTCGGAAGTTCGCCCAATGAATTTTGATTCAATTGAATGGTGTCAATGAGAGCTTCTATGCATATAATTGGGTGAGTCTCCGGGCCGGGCGTACAAGTGGACAGCATCTGAGTAACGATGTCATGATCCCGCAGCCCGCTAAACGTCGCGAGCGTTGAATCCACGATGAGCAGATACGACGAGGAGGACGACAGAAACTTACGATGAGCAACTCGTCTATATAACAGCAAGATTCTGCTATATTTCCATCTCGTAGTTTGTAATCTAGGTGTTGATAGCTCGTACAAGAACTCAACCTCCGATATTTGTTGCTATATGCGAGGGGTGCCGCAGTCACGTGATTTACTTAAGATAATCAATTTCGAATGATTTGTTTCGGAGCGAGGATGGAGATTTTATAGAACGAAACAGGAGAAAGGCAAAAGGATCTGAAAAATTTCCGGTTTTACTCATGTGCCAACGAAGGATGTAGAATGGTATCAATTGAACGAACACTCATGCCAAGATTCTAAAGTAGATATAGAGACAACTAAGGAGCAAAAACCGGGTATAACCCACCTAATGAGGTCGGACTAATCTAATCGCATCTCACACCGAGAGCAAAATCACCGAGGCCCTCTCATCAGTCGATAGCGTAAACACTATGTTCAATGTGTATGTGTGGTGACAACCAGAGCCAACCAAAGACCAGACATACACCGCACGCGGCGATGAGAGGAGAAACGGGAGCAGAAAACCGGGCCACCCAAGGTATAAAGAGAAACGAAGCCAAGAAACAGGAAGGCGCAGCCAGGGTCAACCCCGCAGGTGAGAAAAACTACAACATCAAAAAATCATGCACAGAAATCATGAAAAGAGGATAGTAGGGAGAGAGTAGGAGTAGGAAGTCAAGCTTGAGGGATTTAGTTGATGATCTGCTTCTTCCAGTCACGACGACGACGGGCATGGGACTTGGGGTGCTTGCGATGGGCACAGGTCTTCTTCGGCGGGCGTCCTCCGACGGCATTGGCGTTCTGAGGCGTCGGGGTCGACGTGGCAGCAGAGCTCGTGGTAGGGTTGACGTGCATCGTATGAGTCTTCGACGAGTGTCCATGAGGGGCGCTGCTCGAGTTGGCTACCGGGTTGGCAGACGAAGTCGCATAGCTGGATGAAGAAGCAACTGCAGCAGACGAGCTCGAGGCGGCTGGCGCGGCAACGGAAGCAGAGCCAGTTTCAGACGAGCTCGACGCCGATGTGGCAGCAGCAGCCGGTGCAGAAGACGATGTGGTAGCAGCAGCAGCAGCCGGAGCAGCCGACGACGACGAAGCACCAGCGTAGGACTCCGAAGTTGAAGCCGAGGCTGAAGTTGCAGCGGCGGGGGCGGCGGAGCTGGAGGAGTCGATCGCAGACGAGCCGTAATACCCGTAGGGGTCATAATAGGTCGAAGTAGTGGCAGTGGCGGCCGCAGCCGCGGACGACGACGAACTAGACTCGGCGGCGGAGCTAGACTCAGCAGCAGCAGCAGCGGACGAGGTGGCAGCATCGGTGGTCGACGTAGTGGCGGCAGCAACGGTCGACGAAGCCGAAGTGGTAGCAGACGTACTAGTTGAAGCCGAAGTCGAAGTGGAGCCGTAGTCGTAAGTGTAGGTGAGCGAGTTGCTGGCGCCCGAAGGAGCAGCGGCAACCTTCGAAGTTCCATTCGCGAGGGGCAAGTTAAGCTTCAGCGCCAGAACGGTGAATCTGCCGGTTGGCTGGATCATGGGGAGCTGGTCGGTCTTGCAAGTCGGCTTGGAGCGCGCGTCGACGGGCCAGATCGGGTTGCATCCGGGAAGCGCATTGATCGGCTGGAGCAGTCCAACGTCCCTGAGGTGATTAAAAATTAGTCAAAGGAACGTCGGTTATGCAAATATCGGATACGCACTCGTCAACAATGTTACCCTGGCTGAGGCAGTTGTCCGCATTCTCTACGCTAAGACTCTTGGCAATAGGGGCACATGCGCCAAGGTTATCTTCAGGAGCGTTGGGAGCATTGCATTGGCTCAGGACATTCTCAAGAACCCCAGGCATCCACTAACCAACTGGTTAGCCAACCAAGCAAAAAATACTCAAATACTAAACATACCCCATTGATGAAATCAGCGTGCATAGCTATCATATCGTAATGTCAGCCAAGAGCTAGGGTAAACGACACAACCACTCACTCAACCCAAGAGTATCACCGTTGGACAAAACCCAGTTGTCGAGGTTAGCACCACGGTACGGCTGTTGGTCGTTCATGAAGTAGAAATTCCTATTCGGACAAAGTTCAGCTCATACCCCACGAACTGCGACAATAGCAACATACTCCATGAATATGGTGGGATACTTGATGGGATGGCTGGCGGGGCAATTGTAACCATTCGAACCGTCAAGCGGATACGCCATGTGCGAGCTGAAGTGGCAAAGTTAGTAAAACTATGAGAAAAAAAGAAAAGTACTCGTACAAGTGATCAGGAGAATCCAGGCGGCCGTCACCGCAGCTGGGATAGAAAATACCCGCGTTCAACACACCACAACCGTTGGGAGCATCGTTGGGAAGGTACGGGCGCTGTCCATCAAGAGAGCCTCCAGAACCCTGACCTTGAACGGCACCAGCTGCACAACCCCATTTGATAGCCGCAATCTAAACAGACAATAAGTTTTTATACACTCAGGTCCAGAAACAAGCATACCCGAGGATCCATGGCCTGCAGCTGATCATAACTCAACGCTCCACGGGGAGGGTATGTTGCAGGACGAGCATCAGACGGACCACCCGCGAGCATTCGGTGACCACGAGGGAAAGCGACTACAGGCGTGGTACCATTGAGCGCCTTCAAGAAGTAATAGATACGGGTTGACGACATGATGGGGGTGTAGGAACCATTCCCCATGTTGTAGTACACTTGGGGACTCCAGTAGAGTGACCTGCGAAATGATTTAGTTGGGATGAAACCCGAACACAAGCTCGCAGCACGTACTTGTCGTCGCCGATCATTCCAGAAGTGCACTTGGCATTCTCAAGGGATTCCGGCGTGGTTGAGTCGGGTCCGAAAGACGAGGCTCCAATGACGTTGTGTACGTGGGGTCCGTTAGCCTACATAACTTGTCAGTCACACACTAAATAGGAAAACACGCTTCACTTACACCAGGAGTCACCAGAGGATCAACACGGGTGATAGAGAGGGAGCTGAAAAAAGTTCAGCGCCGCGGTTGCTGCGGAAATGAAGTGGGACATACCGGGTTTGGGTGATGATGAAGTGGTCACCAGCATGGACAGAGGCGATGAGTACTGCGCCGGCAGCAAGTGCGCGGGTGAGGGAGAACATCTGAACGAAAGTAGGAAAAGACTGTGGGTTCAAGCCTGAGGTCGTAGACGGGACAGAAAGAGGGAGGAGGAAAAAGATGAAGCGGAACCGATTTCGAACCCAGTTCATATATGGAGCCGAAGCGCCCGGTTTCAACACCAATATGAGGTCACGTGAGATCAATTGATCTCCTCGGGTCGAACAATTTAGGATTGGCTTTCCATCGCAACGCCAAGTCTCCCTGTATGCACTTTTGTGACAGGTCCCACGAGGTCCAGACAAAGCGCTGGTTGCTATGACCGCTTTTGTCTATCCGAACACATTTTGTTATCTATACATTCTTTGCCGCAGAGCAAAAACTTCAACCTCTCTCCGATCAACCAGGCACCCGCCTATCAGAATTCGACTCCGGAATTCGTAAAAGCGCAGCCAAGAGTTCATGCTCGACCCCTCCGGCTTGAACCTCCGAGCGCACGATCGATAATTTGTACCTGAGGAGGGTCAACATTTTGACGCTTGCACAGGCTGCGGACCGACGCATACACCTTGTCCTCATACCGTGAGACATTCCACCCCCGCATCTTCATACTCACCCCTCAATTATCCTCGGGCATATCTGCGCCGTCTGTGTACTAGTCGTTACTACCACAAACTATACTTAGCCCATAGAAGCAGTTTCGCATATGTGCCAGCCAAAAACAGATCATGCCTTTCGTTCGTTACTGCCCCGCATCACGCACGTAATTCGCCAAATTATCCTAGTTTCATTTTTCAAGTCGCCCAGCTCGCGACCCATCTCATTTTTGTGGCGTGTCTAGGTTCTCCGACTCGCTTAGAAACGTTAATAAGGGGGGTTCTTCAGACATTACGACTCACAAGATCAAGAAGGCCGCCCCGTTGCCACTTTGGATTAAATATCAGCTCAGTGTGCGCGTGTACTGGCAGCTTCGTTCATACTGTAACCCCAGCATGCAACCAGCAAATGGCCTCGGTACATACCCCGAAAGAAGTTTCAGGGAAAAGGCGCTCGGTAACTAGGTGAATCCGCAATATTACTCAGACTTTTGCTTGCCACCAAAATAGCTCATTTAATTAAGGTTTTTATGTCATAAAGGTACAAATACATTACGAATTATGTTCATCGGAGGAAGACGCAGCACGCCCACTCTTGAGTTCGCGTGAAGACATCAAGGAAAAGTGAATTTAAGGGATAGCAGCAGTTAAGTTTCAGTCTTCTCAACATGAGCAGCCGACTGCGGTCCAAAATCGAGAAGCCGGTTCCCAAAGCCCCGAATGAGATATCCAGGGTGGAATATATTAAATGTCTGAGTGATCGATCGTTAGCGCAGTATAAAAGCAGGTCGGTGAATGGACTTGCAAACATCGCCACTAGGATGGCAGCCCCATCGAACCAGTTGAACCATTTCTCAGTTGAAATGATGGTTCCATTCCTAAGCATTTCACCCGGCTATTAGTTATTGGGATTGGTAGAGTGGTGCGCTTACCATCCGTCGGTGAGCTCGATTGTCCGATATATGCTCCGGACTAATATGAAAATACTTGCGATGGCCAGTCCCAAGAGCATCAGTGGCACGCCCTTTGGGAGCTGGCCCCAACCAACGTAGCTAGGCTTGGTCTGAGCGACAGCCTTCCATGCGGGGCGTCCGAGCGCAAACCGAATAGCAAACTCAATGGATAGAAGGTCGAAGAGCGTGACAGCGGCTGTGGCGTATGGCAGGTGAGTATGAAATCTGATTATAAGAACGTTGTTGCATACCGAGTTGGATAACGATGCCAGCGAGCATGATATTCCCGCCTCGGTTGGCGCCCGCTAAAGTGTCAGCTATCGAAGCCAAAGCGCCGCCGATAGCCTGAAGGACCAATGCTGTCACGTCCGCAGTGAGGAAAATGATGAGATCTGCAAAAACGGTCAAACGTGATAGTAAATTGGGAAACTAGATATAACCTACATAGCCGCGGTGGCATCCGACTGTGCTCTTGTCCCACTTCGCTCACGATCTTTGGTAAGATTAAAAACATGGCGGCGGTCATGAAGGAGGGTGCCATAATAGTTGTACAAATTCTATTAGATAGAGCAATTAGATGAGTCTGAACACTCGGTTTTAGATGTTTGAAATACTTACTGCATCATAAATGGTCCAGAGCTGTGTGTGTTAAGGTGCCCCCAGTATCGCCCAGACCAGCCCAAGATCTCGATAAACCCGCATAGAGCCACCGTTGGCAACATATACCAGACTTTCAGCGAACCAGCCTGGAACACATGTGCCACTAGGAAAATCAACGATATTAGACTTTGTTCGGTGAATATGCGGACCGAAATACGTACTGGTAGTCAAGGCAAACAAGACAAGGAAAATAATACAAATCCACCCAGTAGGTACATAATTGAATGGGTTTCCGTCGCCCTCAGAAGGATCAGACTGACTAGCGCTCGTGTTGGCGGCGGCTATGCTCATGTGGCGTTGGGCGACCAATTTACTTGGCATAAAGGAAGTGAACAAACATACCAACGACCGCGCGGAGAACTGAAGCCGACATTATAGCGAGAACGTCGAGGGTAAAGTGAATGGGAGTTTTGTTATCTCGACCCCGTAACCCACAAAGCCATGATATATGTGAACTTCGCCAGATGTTGGCTAAGCCGATGCGGCTCAAAACGATCGGCGATGGCCAAATCGGTGACGAGATAGAGTCATGGTTAACATACTCGGACATATCAATCGTGAGTGTACTGCTAAGTTTGATAACATTTTGTTCTTCAAAAGGATTGTGTTGCTATCTCTCCACGATGAGGTAGTGTGCAAGTCCGAACGAGCCTCGGCGACCTGCAGATCGAGCTCGAAAGTCTAGGCATCAGAGAACTCAGAGCTGGCCCGAGCCCGAGTCGGGCAGCGCCAATGACTTCATGTTGACCGTTCATCGACTGGCCGCCGGTCATACAAGATTCAAGTCGAAATTGAAGTGAATAAAAGGTACAGGACCCGACATCAGAGCTTACGTCATACATTTCGGCATGATGTTCCTAGATAAGATTAGATAAGGTTTACCTTCCCAGCGGGATGAGTCAACTGCCTCGCGGTTTGTCCAAAAGATCAGGCTGCAGCTCGCATCGACTCTCATGCTGAATAAATTGTCAGGCTAACCGAACCAGAAAGTCACTGCTAAGCGAAGATCATGGAAAATTGACGCTCGTGTCTGCGTCGATTCTAGTTGTGGGCGTCCTTTCTGTCTCGCTTAGCTTGCGTGTTTACCCTTTACAGAATTATTCAATGGGCTTGGCAGATAGCGACTCACGCCAAGACGCTGTGCTCTTGATTACTGCTCTCACTGCAGATCGTCAACGAGGATATGCCGACAGCGCCGAGGGAGCTGCGGTCCATGTTTTGCTGTGCTGTAGCTCAGGGTCCGCATCAAGCTCCCGGGCACGCCGAGTAGCTTCGACCCCGAGCACGTTCGTAACAACGTATAAAGTCGCGGTGCACTGGGCCCTCGGTCTCAGCATCCTCCTCTTTCAAATATACCTTTCCCCTCTGCTCTCTGCTCTCCACTCGCATAATGTCCGATTCCGCTTTGGGTTATATCATGGGTTTGTACCGGCGATTTCAATGTTTTTAGCATCGTACTGACTTAACAATCTTAATTTTTAGCTGCAGCAAACGCGACAGCTACCGCACAACCTGATCCATCTGAAGACCTACCCTTCAACTATATTCCCACTGGATGGGTAGGCATTACCTTCCTCGCTTTATTCGGTGTAACAACTAGTATGTTTTCAACTTCTGGTTGTGACCTGTAGCTTACCCTTGTTCAACTACCAGCCGCTCACTTACTGGAGGCAATTCTCTTCCGATCTTGGTATATGATCCCAACACTAGTCCTCTGTGGATTTTGTGAGTTGCTCGGTTGGGCTGGTCGGTACTGGGGGCATGTATCGCCGCATAACGGTGACGCCTTCATGATGCAGTAAGTAATTTTTATGCATAATTCAGAG
>JANWGL010005130.1:1110-18690 GCA_025200755.1 Ceratobasidium sp. C01 | reverse complement strand
GCAGGTGTTTTGCTGATGATCTAACCCTCGGGCGGCGGCAACTACGAGGGGTTGACAGAAATTTCGAGGGGCGAGGGCGAGGGTCCCTCGGGAGCCCTCGGTGACAACCCTAATTCGGACCCAATAGGAAGGTTAGGCACAATAATGTCGCGGCCAAATAATGACGCAGGCTCCACTAAATTGTCGTGGATGATGTCGACTTTCCTATAAACTGCTAGTGCAAATTGTAAGGTGATCTGGGGGGCCTGAAAAGCTCGAATCTTTCTTACATCTCGTCCTTGCTTGGATCGCATTGATACAGGGTTTTGCGAAATGATGTGCACCCCCAGCATCCGTGAAACTGCGGCTCCACTGTTTATTTAGCCGACCTGGCGCCAAAGTCAGGCTACGATAGGCCCAGTATTGTCATAGAACTAGCACTTAAATTAACATGTAAATACACCAAAAATGCGCCAGAAGACATTGGAGACGTTATGCGCATACATGAGCTGTATATGAAGCGATAGGGAGCGATGGCGGTTGCAGGAGAGGTCAAAAATGCTGATCTCATTGTATATTTTGTGGCGCGGATCGTATGACTAAGTAGTGGAGCCACGACTTCACGGCAGCTGGGGGGTGCACATCATTTCGCAAAACCCTGTAAGATGGTACGGTAATATCTGCATGTAGACAAACAATTGACGTATGTCCGGTTGCGTGATCGGGGGGCGTTGGTTGTCCACGTCGCGTATTTAGGTGTCTGCCGGTTGAAGGTATTCTTACACGGTGATACATGACACATGTTTGTGTCCACCACACCCAATGAACTTCCGATGAACTTCCGAGGATTGCGTAACTGAAGCGGCTTACTGCCTGGATGTTTTTGCAACTAGCGCGTATCAACGGTGTAACATAGATATGATCCCCACATACCCGGCAGTCAATCACATTGATGATGCTGTCGAGTGACATTCGTGCACAATACACTGATATGGGTCAGAGATCTAGCGCATATAGCCATTAGATCAATGCTCAGAGTGAGCAAACATGTGGGCGGAAACAAAATAGCGTACATCACGAGTGGTGTGTGGCAACGGCATTGAGCATTCTCTGAGTGGATAGGAACTGAGCTGGGAGGAATGACATTGGGGAGCAGCAAGGAACGCAGTGTGACTTAAATACACATAGACAGGTCCAAATATTTGACGCTATAATGGGCCGGAGTCCAGAGTCTTAGTATGAGGTTCAAAAGCTGAGATGCGAGAGGTCAAGGGTGGCGGCATGATGTGTTGCGAGCCATGGAATGAAGCCTAAGTGTAATGGTGTGAGTGCTCAGGGGTGATTAGGCCGCTAGGCAAAATGTTGCTGTGAAAGAGGCTAAGAATTGCGGTGTAAAGAGTCAGTCGCCCACCTTAGCCAATATAAGCCGCAAGTTCACTCCTTGCTTGATTTGTAGTCTTGGAGGTCTGGGAGTTGCAGTGCGAGGGGTCAGGAATCCAACAAAGAGCAGGACGGGTGAGCGGGGGAGGTCGTTAGGAGCACAGTGATGTGCAAGTTATAGTCGGTAAGATACCCATGCGAGAATTCTTGGTGTACCTATCGCATGAGGGCACGAGGGAGAGCTCAGGTATCTTTGATATGATGTGCAACACGCCAGTGCAGCTTGTCATGTAAGCCCAAGCTCCTCCTCGAGTAAGGCATTCGATTAAGCGACACTGTTTGAAGCACGGCAACTAGATATCAGAGTTTTAGCAGCTGCGGCTAACTCCAGAGAAAGCTATTATCCTCGCTAGATTTTAGGCTATTATACTTTATTATTCTGCGGAGAACTTATTATCCACCTAATATGAGCGTCCATAGATCGACCAGAGAATCAGCAGATTTAGCTTGATATTTTGACATCGATTTGAACATCAACAACCTCGATGGCAAGGTGCGTGTCACCCGGCGGCGCTCCTCGAGTGCGAGATTGGGCGATGAATTAATTTCAATGTTTGTTGACCAAGGTATACATGTAACCCAGCAATTGCACGAAAGTTATGTCAACTTCCTCTTACTGATACGGACATTGATATCCCCCACTGGCCGAATCATGCCAAACCCACGGTTGCTCGGGCTAAAGCGAGGCGTTTCTTGCTTGCCCGCCAAGCTGATATCGAACTCGGATAGTAGAATGATAACGAATGCTTTGATTTGCGCTACGGCCAAATGCCTGCCAGAGCACTATATCATCCGCATACATGTTAGTTTTGAGCCTGTGTATGAGTACATATACTTTTAGGCTCACCATGCTGAATCCTCCGCCAAAAGGAATGAACTTCCCTCGGAACTTGTCTCTATCTTGACCTATAAACCGGGTAGGATCGAAGACTTCTGGACGAGGATAAATTCGGTCGTCCATATGCACACCACGCATATTGCATATAACTTGCTCGCCACCGGTAAATACGAATCCTTTTAGCCTATGGACCGTAGGCGACGCAGCATCCGAAGTCGGCTTCGGGACCCAGCGCACAGAGTAAGAGTCCGAAGCAAGTCGAATCGTTTCGTTCAGGCATGCATCCAAGTAGGGCGTTGCCTCCGATTCACGTACAACGTCCATCAAGTTACGACCAGACGACAGCGCAGCTTTAATTTCGTCCAGAAGCGGCTTGAGTCCTTCGGGTCGGCGTAAATGCAGTGCTAGCAGCCAGTAGACTGCGTACGGCGCGTTGGCAAGCAGAGGCCACATTAATCCCAACCCAAATGAGCTAAGGTCACTTGTCGACCATCCTTGCCCTTGCCCGATCTCTACAAACTCCTTCAAAAAACCGGAAGCGTCCTCGGGCGGCCCTAAGCGAAAGTATTCGTCGAGTTTACCGAGAAGCAGGCGGCGGGCAGCAATTGTTCTGGGCATGAGAGCAGGAGGAAAATTAACGGCGAGGAGAGGTATGTTGCTGTCAAAGGTATTGAAAGCGGATTCGATGCTATCGTAGTAGAGATCGACGAAAGAAGGGCCAAAGAACATCGCGCAGTCGGCCTTCTGCATCAGCGGAACCACCAGAGACAAGAGCGAAGTTGAGGGGTTGGCGCTGTTATTTGGGCTTAGGTTGGCGACTTGACCGCGGGCGTGGATAATGAAAGAATCAATCATCGCGTGAACATTGACCTGTGAGAGATGTCTAATATATCATACAAGAGGTGAGCATAGGAGGTGGTTTGGAGTAATAAAAGGATATACCTGTTCTTCGCTTGAAGCATCTCGTCAACCGCGTTCGAACCCTTGATCGCCTTCATACTCAAGTCGTATATTTGGTTTAGGAAAGTGGTTTGCATCGGGGAGCTGCTAAAAACCTGCGACTCAATCTCAGTCCCCAATTCCAGGTGTGATGATAAGTATATAGACCTTGGTTTGTTTATACACTGACGCAATGAGCTATAGGAGCTACGTTAGAATGTGTAGGATAAAAGAAAACGGCGAAAATATCTTACGTCTGCATCGGTGACATGATAGAGAACAGTCCCAAATATTTTGACGCCAAATACCGGGCCAAGCTCGCGACTGATACGTAATGTAATCAGGTCCCCCAAAATAGACGGAAAAGGTAGTTCAAAACGTACTGTGCCCTTCTAACTAGAGCATCCGGATCTTTCTGAATCCGAAGAGCAGAGCCCACCCAGGGTACCCAGTATGAAACGAGCGGAGGCTTTTGATCGGCTAGAGCTGAGTGGCGAGACCGACTTGAACGCCATAGATATAGCAGAGCACCAGAAGCAAGTAGAATAGAAAAAGTTCCGGCAGTCCCAACTCTCGCTTGATATATCCTGATGCCCGGTAGCCAGCGCTCAACATGTTGAATTATGGAGTCCAACAAGTCATGAGACACGCGCACAAGGTGGTCGGCGTGTGGGTTCGAAAATGACATTTGGCTAAGATAACTGGTCGTCGTAGAAACTAGGAGGAGTCCAAACTTCAAAACGTTTTAAGTACACTGGCCGCGAATCAGCAGGCTCGGGTTGATCAGCCCTTGGACTGAACCACGTTGCCACTAGGCCTAGTTCGATAATCTGATTGAAATCATCCGGGCTGCCGTACTCGTCGCCGTTCTTGGTTTTTTGGATATCGCCTGTGTAGAAAAATAAGTACCTGCTGTAGAAGCCGCTGTCAATTGGTGAACGATGGCTTGAGGCTTCCCAGCGTCGACCACGCCAAGGCCCGCCACCCGCACGTGACACAGCGTGCCTGAGCCAAGCCATGATTATTCAGATAAGGCTAATTTATCCGGTCCCGATATCGCCTTGCAGTGCGACGATACTACTGTAATAAAAAGGCAAGAGCGGCGATTGTACAGAGAAAAGATTCTAGGAATTCAGGTAAAGGCAATACAGTATTGCATCGTTATGCTCTTTTTTGCGGTGGCATCAGTGGAGCCACCTCCAGTCGTGATAATGATTAGCTCCGGTCGACACATTCTATTGTGTTTCTCTGTCTATACATACGCATATAGCCAATCAAACCACATCTGTTTCGTACGATAGTGCAGTAACATCCAAATAATCAGATCAAGGGAATTGCAGAGCTGGGACAAGAAATATGCATTAAACTGTGCGAAGCTGAATTTCCTCTTCCGAGCCACGCGTGGAAACAGGCAGGTGGGTCCCAATCTCACGCAGAAGACGGCCGGGGTGGAAGATATTGAAAGTCTAGGTGGAAGAACAGGGTAAGCCTTAAATCTATAGGCTGAAAGATAATTGGACGAACAATCATGGCCACAACGATTGGCATACCGTCGAACCAGTTGAACCACTTCTCCGTTGAGATGATCACACCATTCCTAGGTCACCGTGTTAGTATTTTTAGGAGATATGGTGTTCAGAACATTTGAACTAGACTTACCATCCATCAGTCAGCTCGATAGTTCGGTACACGCTCCGAATGATGATGAACAGCGTAGCAATACCGAGTCCGATGAGCATCCGAACAGCACCTTGATGGGCAGTAGCCCATCCAGTGTGCTTCTGATCCAGTTCGTTTGCGAGCTTGCGAGCTGGGCGGTTGAGGCTGAAGCGGATGGTAAACTCAAGGGCGAGAATGGTGTAAAGTATGACGGCGACTGCGCAGACATTATAAGTCAACCGAGCTTGGTAATCTCAGCAGGTCCAACAACTAACCGAATTGGATAACAATACCAACGAGCATGATGTTGCTACCCTGCTTGGCACCGTCTGGGGTGTCAGCAATTGAGGCCATGGCACCGCCGGCTGCCTGGATCACGAGCGCAGTAACATCTGCCGTAATAAAGATAATCGAGTCTGAATGAGATGAATAAAGTTAGAATTACTCGTGCACTATAGAGGAAAAGATGCAGTTATTGACAAAGACGAGGGGGGATGCGGCTATATTGTATACCGAGCTCGGTGATGACCTTGGGCAGGATGAGGAACATGGCCGCGGTCAAGAAAGACGGTGAGATAATGGTGGTAGTAATCCTGGAGACTATGTTAGCGTGTGAACTGGCAAACGATGGTGAGGAGGCTTACTGCATCATGAAGGCATCTCCGTTGTGCGGCGAAAGATGTCCCCAGTACCGTCCACCCCAGCCCACCAGCTCGCCGACACCGCATATGACGACAGTTGGTAACATATATCGAGTCCGGAGGAGAATTGCTTGGAGCAAGTGAGCAGCTGAAGGGGGCAAAAATGAGAAACAGGTGAGCAATTCGGTCAAGCAACGTACCGGTTGTGATACCGAACAGAGCGAGGAAAGTGATGCCGACCCATCCAGTGGGAACGTAATTGAAAGGTAGGTCCTCGGCAGGATCAGGTTGGGTGGAATTCGTTGCGTTTGCTGCAGCTGGAAAGACAAGTTGTTAGCATAACGCGCTGAATACACTGAAAAGCGAGCAAACGAACCCAAGATGAAGCCTAATGCAGAAGCAGACATTGTGAAGCTGTAGAGTGCTAAGTCAAGTAGGAATGAGAGATGCTGACGTTGAACATGGACCTCATTGACTTTATACTTTCTCAACAAATGGCCTCGGGTTAGAGCCATAGTCACCATCCCCGAGTGTTTGATGCGGACCCTGAGCAACAGCACAGCAAAACATAGACCGCAGCCTTGGTCGGGGTTTCCGGCACGTGCACGCAGACGATCCGCAGTGAGAACGACAGTCGAGAGCACAGCGTCTTGGCATGAATCGCTGACTGAACAAGAGGCTCTGTGTATCCTGTAGATATTTTGGCAGTGACATGGATAATGAATGCCAAGACTACCCAACTGGACAATGACGCATGAGCCCTAGCCCTCCTTGACTTAGCAGCACACTGCCTGTACTGTTATCTTAGCCTCGCAGATGAATTCGACTTGAGTCCTCGATGGACGCATTAGAAAGACTCTATCTTTGTTCCTTTCTCCCAATGCAAATTTCTTAGTATCCTCCCCGGGAGTTCGTCCCGATAGATTTTGAATCAAGTGCATTGTGTCAATACAAGCTTCTATCCACGTGCTCGGGAGCTTCCAGTCCCGGATGCACAAGTGGACAGCATCTGAGTAACTATGTCATGATCCCGCAGCCCGCTAAACGTCGCGAGCGTTGAATCCACGATGAGGAGATACGACGACGGAAACTTACGATGAGCAACTCGTCTATATAACAACAACGAAGTTCTGCTATATTTACGTCTCGTAGTTTATAATCCAGGTGCTGATATCTCGCACAAGGACTTCAACATCTGGCACAGTATTTATTGCTATATGCGAGCATTGTCACGGTCACGTGATTGACTTAACCGGATTATATTTTGAATATTTTATTCTACGACTGAAAGAGAAGGTCTAGAGGACGAGAGGAGAAAGATAGGTGGATTTAAATTTTTCTAGTTTTACTCAGGCGCCAACGAAGGATGTAGAATGGTATCAATTGAACGAACACTCACGCCAAGATTCTAAAGTAGATATAGAGACAACTGAACACCAAAAACCGGGTATAACCCACCTAATAAGGTCGGACTAATCTAATTGCATCTCACACCAAGAACAAATCACCGAGGCCCTCTCATCAGTCGATAGCGTAAACACTATGTTCAATGTGTATGTGGTGACAACCAGAGCCAACCAAAGACCAGATATACACCGCACGCGGCGATGAGAGGAGAAACGGGAGCAAAAAACCGGGCCACCCAAGGTATAAAGAGAAACGAAGCCAAGAAACAGGGAGGCGCAGCCAGGGTCAACCCCGCAGGTGAGAAAAACTACAACATCAAAAATCATGCACAGAAATCATGAAAAGAGGATAGTAGGGAGAGAGTGAGGAGAGTAGGGAGTCAAGCTTGAGGGATTTAGTTGATGATCTGCTTCTTCCAGTCACGACGGCGACGGGCATGGGACTTGGGGTGCTTGCGATGGGCACAGGTCTTCTTCGGCGGGCGTCCTCCGACGGCATTGGCGTTCTGAGGCGTCGGGGTCGACGTGGCAGCAGAGCTCGTGGTAGGGTTGACGTGCATCGTATGGGTATTCGAGTGTCCATGAGGGGCGCTACTCGAGTTGGCTACCGGGTTGGCAGACGAAGTCGCATAGCCGGATGACGAAGCAACTGCAGCAGAAGAGCTCGAGGCGGCTGGCGCGGAAACGGAAACAGAGCCAGATTCAGACGAGCTCGACGCCGATGTGGTAGCAGCAGCCGGTGCAGAAGACGATGTGGTAGCAGCAGCAGCCGGAGCAGCCGACGACGACGAAGCACCAGCGTAGGACTCCGAAGTTGAAGCCGAGGCTGAAGTTGCAGCGGCAGCGGCAGCGGAGCTGGAGGAGTCGGTCGCAGACGAGCCATAATACCCGTAGGGGTCGTAATAGGTCGAAGTAGTGGCAGTGGCGGCCGCGGCCGCAGACGACGACGAACTAGACTCGGAGGCGGAGCTAGACTCAGCAGCAGCAGCAGCGGACGAAGTAGTGGCGGCAACAACAGTCGACGAAGCTGAAGTGGTAGCAGACGTGCTAGTCGAAGCAGAGGTGGAACTCGAGTCATAGTTATAAGAGTAGCTAAGCGAGTTGCTGGCGCCCGAAGGAGCAGCGGCAACCTTCGAAGTTCCATTTGCGAGGGGCAAGTTAAGCTTCAGCGCCAGAACGGTGAATCTGCCGGTTGGCTGGATCATGGGGAGCTGGTCGGTCTTGCAAGTCGGCTTGGAGCGCGCGTCGACGGGCCAGATCGGGTTGCATCCCGGAAGCGCATTGATCGGCTGGAGCAGTCCAACGTCCCTGAGGTGATTGAAAATTAGTCAAAGGAACGTCGGTTATGCAAATATCGGATACGCACTCGTCAACAATGTTACCCTGGCTGAGGCAGTTGTCCGCATTCTCTACGCTAAGACTCTTGGCAATAGGGGCACATGCGCCAAGGTTATCTTCAGGAGCGTTGGGAGCATTGCATTGGCTCAGGACATTCTCAAGAACCCCAGGCATCCACTAACCAACTGGTTAGCCAATCAAGCAAAAAATACTCAAATACTAAACATACCCCATTGATGAAATCAGCGTGCATAGCTATCATATCGTAATGTTAGCCAAGAGCTAGGGTAAACGACATAACCACTCACTCAACCCAAGAGTATCGCCGTTGGACAAAACCCAGTTGTCGAGGTTAGCACCACGGTACGGCTGTTGGTCGTTCATGAAGTAGAAATTCCTATTCAGACAAAGTTCAGCTCATACCCCACGAACTGCGACAATAGCAACGTACTCCATGAAGATGGTGGGATACTTGATGGGATGGCTGGCGGGGCAATTGTAACCGTTCGAACCGTCAAGCGGATATGCCATATGCGAGCTGAAGTGGCGAAGTTAGTAAAACAATGAGAGAAAAAAAGAAAAGTACTCATACAAGTGATCAGGAGAATCCAGACGGCCGTCACCGCAGCTGGGATAGAAAATACCCGCGTTCAACACACCACAACCGTTGGGAGCGTCGTTGGGAAGGTATGGGCGCTGTCCATCAAGAGAGCCTCCGCTACCCTGACCTTGAACGGCACCAGCTGCACAACCCCACTTGATAGCCGCAATCTAAACAGACAATAAGTTTTGATACACTCCAGTGGAGAAACAACATACCCGAGGATCCATAGCCTGCAGCTGATCATAACTCAACGCTCCACGGGGAGGGTATGTTGCAGGACGAGCATCAGACGGACCACCCGCGAGCATTCGGTGACCACGAGGGAACGCGACTACAGGCGTGGTACCATTGAGAGCCTTCAAGAAGTAATAGATACGGGTTGACGACATGATGGGGGTGTAGGAACCATTCCCCATGTTGTAGTACACTTGGGGACTCCAGTAGAGTGACCTGCGAAATGATTTAGTTAGGATGAAACCCGAACACAAGCTCGCAGCACGTACTTGTCGTCGCCGATCATTCCAGAAGTGCACTTGGCATTCTCAAGGGATTCCGGCGTGGTTGAGTCGGGTCCGAAAGACGAGGCTCCAATGACGTTGTGTACGTGGGGTCCGTTAGCCTATCTAACTTGTCAATCACACACCAAACAGGAAAATACGCTTCACTTACACCAGGAGTCACCAGAGGATCAACACGGGTAATAGAGAGGGAGCTGAAAAAAGTTCAGCACCACGGTTGCTGCGGAAATGAAGTGGGACATACCGGGTTTGGGTGATGATAAAGTGGTCACCAGCATGGACAGAGGCGATGAGTACTGCGCCGGCAGCAAGTGCGCGGGTGAGGGAGAACATCTGAACGAAAGTAGGAAAAGACTGTGGGTTCAAGCCTGAGGTCGTAGACGGGACAGAAAGAGGGAGGAGGAAAAAGATGAGGCGGAACCGATTTCGAACCCAGTTCATATATGGAGCCGAAGCGCCCGGTTTCAACACCAATATGAGGTCACGTGGGATCAATTGATCTCCTCGGGTCGAACAATTTAGGATTGACTTCCCATCGCAACGCCAAGTCTCTGTATGCACTTTTGTGACAGGCCCCACGGGGGTCTAGACAATGCGCCGGTTGCTATGACCCGTTTTGTCTGTCTGAGTACATTTTGTTATCTATGCATCCTTTGCCACAGAGCAAAAACTACAGCCTCTCTCCGATCAACCAGGCACCCGCCTATCAGAATTCGACTCCGGAATTCGTAAAAGCGCAGCCAAGAGTTCATGCTTGACCTCTCCGGCTTAAACCTCCGAGCGCACGATCGATAATTTGTACCTGAGGAGGGTTGGCATTTTGACGCTTGCACAGGCTGCGGACCGACGCATACACCTTGCCCTCTTACCATGAAGCATTCCACCCCCGCATTTTCGTACTCGCCCCCAATTATCTTCGGCCATATTTGCGCCGTTTGGGTGTTGGTCATTACTACCGCAAACTATACTTAGCCCATAGAAGCAGTTTCGCATATTAACCAGCCGAAAACAGATTAAGTTTTTCGTTCGTTACTGCCCCGCATTACGCACATAATTCGCCTTATTATCCTGGTTTCATTATTCAAGTTGCCCAGAGCGCGACCCATCTCGTTTTTGTGGCGTGTATAGGTTCTCCGACTCGCTTAGAAACGTCAATAAGAGGGGTTCTTCAGACATTACGGCTCACAAGATCAAGAAGATCGCCCCGTTGCCAGTTTGGTTCAAATGTCAGCTCGGTATGCGCGTGTACTCGCAGCTTCGGCCATAACCCCAGCATGCAATCAGCAAATGGCCTCGGTGCATATGTACCACAAAAGAAGTTTCAGGGAAAAGGCGCTCAGTAACTAGGGGAATCTGCAATATTACTCAGACTTTTGCTCGCCACCAAAATTGCTCATTTAATCAAGGTTTTTATGTCACACAGGTACAAATACATTACGAATTATGTTCATCGGAGGAAGACGCAGCAGACCCACTCTTGAGTTCATGTGAACCGATCAAGGAAAGATGAATTTAAGGGATAGCAGCAGTTAGGTTTCAGTCTTCTCAACATGACCAGCCGACTGCGGTCCAAAATCGAGAAGCCGGTTCCCAAAGTCCCGAATGAGATATCCGGGGTGGAATATATTAAATGTCAGAGTGATCGATCGTCAGCGCAGTATAACGCAGGCCGGACGATGGACACCTAATGGACATATAAACATCGCCACTGGTATAACCGCCCCATCAAACCAGTTGAACCATTTCTCAGCTGGTTCCACTCGTTGTATTTTGCTGAGCTACTAGCGACCGAAGTAAATAGGAGAATGCTACACTTACTACCCGTTAGTGAGCTTAATCGTACGGTAGATATGCGTACAACACAGGTGTGCGCCAAACCTAAGGATACAGCTATATTTGGACGTACACCAAATCCGACTACATCCCTCGCGTTTGCTTTGATGCCCTACAGGAGTTGGCTGACGATTGGACAAAGCATGTCCCTCGGGTCAATTAAATCTCACGCACATCTGCCAGGGGCAACAATCCTCCCAGCTCGCATCATCCTATACATGATTTCATGCCGGCCATCTTCTTCTTTTGTGTACTACTGTTCTCTATTATCACAGACGAATATAACCCTATGGGATTATGAGGGAAAATTTTGTCTGGAATGGAATTGCCCAGTATCATATTCAGATGCAGCAGATAACCCAATTTATATCATGTTCATAAGTCTCAAATCAACCCTGTATAACCAAGTGCCACCGCTGTGCTACCTACACAAGGATCAACTAAAGCTTTAGTAGAAACTCCCCTCCGACGATGGGCTGCTTGTATAAGGGCCGTTTGTATCGTTCGAGGTTTCAGCGTCAGTCAATTCGGCTAGCAATGGTATATAGTGAGCAATAAAACGGTGCGGAGTAAGGGAAGGATTGATCCTTACGAGTTATGGACCGATGCTCTGCACACCGAATGTTACACTTTTCGGCTATGGGTTTGCCTGCAACCTTCTTACACGAGTTTCCGTTTTTAGCGGACTCGCACCTGTTTGTAGTCGCGTCCGTGGAAACAACCTTCTTGCAACCAGGGCGGTTGCATAGATAGTAAATAGCGTGGAGACTACACCTAGACGGGGGGAAGTGTTAGAACGATAAATGAATATACAGCAGACATATACATTATCTGGGAGGCTGGGGGTTCAAGGTATAAGTTCTGAGATGTGCGGTACGGCCTTATATCAAGTTTGAAGAACAAGCAATCTGATTAACTGGGATTCTCTCGCTGGCTCAAGATCGGACAGACCCAGAGACAGGACAGCGCTAGAAACTGTGTAGGAAAGTTAATCTTGTACTGCTATGGCGCCCGAAGCACAAATTCAATTGACAAGAAGTCACAGCTGTCAAGATAAAGTCTTCGGGCGCTCGTTGAGGCCGTCACAAGGTACTTATCGCGCATGACCACCTTGAATCGCGAAATATAGTCGAGGCTAGACTCGTGGCCAGTCCCTGAATTCGCAATTCCAGCATCCAAAACGAGCGGAGGGGAGACATGCTCATCCAGAGACTGGGAACACCTTCAATGTGAATCTGACCCCAGCACCCCGTCATTAGAAAGCACGAGGAATCCATTAAAACCAATTGTAATCAAATTTCCCGACCTTGTCCCTCCCCTCCCACTCATAAAGTCGATGTTGTATGCATATAAAAAGTTGTTAGCAAGCATTCAAAGAGCATGCACACAAATTTTGAACGACTTCCTCTGTAGTACAACTGTCTCAAAACGGAATTTATGTGCTACAAGTCTGCCTGGGCTTTTCTAATCGGAGAAAACGAAACGAGGGAATCTCGGAAGTTTCAGCAGCGCTTTCGCGTGCTTTAGCAAAGGCCCCGAGGTCGAGTGTCTCGTGTCTGGAGGACTCGAGCTGAGCATGTGACTTTGTTACTAGTCACAAAAGTCACAAATGGTGACGACGATCTCCATCGTGCGTCTGCCGCCAATTACAACGCTAGTAAGAATGCCTCGAGCAATTATTTGTACCGCCCGAGCTCAACACCGTACGCATACGAGTCAAATTAATGAATAGGTAAGCGGCAAACCTTTATATACTACAGCGCGCACAGTTTTGGCATGTCTATACCGCCGCTAAGTGGTGTAGAGAGTTCCTTCTGGCTGCCTAGACCCGCCGTTGAAGTGTGCGATGTCAAAAAACATTGACTAGTTATCTCTCAAGTGAAATCATGGGCGACATAAAAGCCGACGCGCTCTTAGAATAGCCCCAGGTGTTATATACATTTAGTTTGGACCAGCTCACACGCCCCATTAGCTTAAAGGTTATCGCCTTCGCTTTGGTTTTGTAGGTTTTAGGTTCGGTTCCCCCGATGAACCTTTTCTCAAAGCCTCGTCGGGGATTATTTTTTGGGCACGACAGGACTCAGTGGACCCGTGTGATCCTCCTCATAAATATCTCAGTTTTTAAACCTTTCAGTTCGTCGGGGAAAGCACATTACCTTTTGTCCACACATAAGGCAGAATGTCTCACGTGCCCCACCAAGGACTGGGTGACATGCGTGACATGACCCGTGCAGAGGTTGACTGGATTCAGGCCTTTCCGTCAACAAAAGGATCACTAGAAGCGCGCGTAGAGGTATTCCGAGTTCTACAAAACATCTGTGTATTATTTCTGCTAACTAGAATGGCTTGTAATAGTGCATATAACCGATTCATGCTTTGTATCTCAAGAACAAACGCATGAAAAAAAAATCAGAAATTTTGTGGGACGTATTCCTGACCCACTGAAGCACTATCATACAAGGAAAAATATCTCCAGATGCTTCCCCCGTGCTCGGGCGCGTCAATTCCTTGTGCTCAGGCTCGTTTATTAGACCGGGTCAGATTCAAGTACAAGGTTATCCCAGCCTCTCGATTTGCGAGGCACGAGCGTCCGAGTGAGGAACGAACCCTTGATTGAACCGAGAGGCTGGTACCGAGCCTAAGTCGAGGCTAGCCCACTGCTATGAATCACAGGAGGTATCACGGGTGCATTACCATCTAGTGTGCTGTGTAGGTTTTGACAGGTACTATAGACTTGAAAGTGCTCGCAGTAGGACCCCAACCAATCTTGATAGATGACCTATATGCAACATCTAATTTATGAGAGGGCGTGGTCTGGTTCATTCCGCCTAGATTGTAGCTCACCCAGGAGGTTCAAAGTCTAAGGTGGTTTCGGCCTGAGATCTTACTCGACCTCGTAAATGTCATGAAAGCCCCTCCTTTGATCAGTTTGTCTCGTATGTATGCTACCCAGAAGTTGTTCGAACACAGTTATTTTGTATAGTTTAATTGTAGGTGAGCGCTATAAGATGCCCCGGGTAAGTCGTACCCCCACGAATCGTTGTGACTCATACAGTCCCGCATCAGGTTATCAAAAAACACTATGTTTCAGAATTTACTTTACGACCAAAATGGCAAGGTAATCTACGTTTCTCTTTAAAAAGCACAAGTGCGTTATGAATCATGTTCCTCGTGAGCCTACATAGTGAATCCAGTCCTAAATTCTTGGGAAGACATCAAAGAAAGGGACATCCTAGGGATAGTAGCGACTAAGCTCCAATTTTTTCAATATGTCGAGCAGGCTGCGACTCAAAGTCGAGAAGCCGGTTCCCAAAGTTCCGAATGAGATATCCAGGGTGGAATATATTAAATATCTGAGCGATCGATTGTTAGCGCAGTATAAAAGCAGGTCGGCCAATGGACTTACAAACATCGCCACTAGGATAGCAGCCCCATCGAACCAGTTGAACCATTTCTCAGTTGAAATGATGGTTCCATTCCTGAACATTTCACCGGGTTGTTAGTTATTGGGATTAGTAGAGTGGCGCGCTTACCATCCGTCAGTGAGCTCGATTGTTCGGTATATGCTCCGGACCAATATGAAAATACTCGCGATGGCCAGTCCCAAGAGCATCAGTGGCACGCCCTTCGAGAGCTGGCCCCAACCAACGTAGCTAGGCTTGGTCTGAGCGACAGCCTTCCGTGCGGGGCGTCCGAGCGCAAACCGAATAGCAAACTCAATGGATAGAAGGTCGAAAAGTGTGACAGCGGCTGTGGCGTATGGCAAGTGAGTATGAAATCTGATTGTAAGAACGCTGCTGCATACCGAGTTGGATAACGATGCCAGCGAGCATGATATTCCCGCCTCGGTTGGCGCCCGCTAAAGTGTCAGCTATGGAAGCCAAAGCGCCACCGATAGCCTGAAGGACCAATGCTGTCACGTCCGCCGTAAGGAATATGATGAGATCTGCAGAAACGGTCAAACATGATAGTAAATTGGGAAACTAGATATAACCTACATAGCCGCGGCGGCATCCGACTGTACTCTTGTCCCACTTCGCTCACGATCTTTGGTAAGATTAAAAACATGGCGGCGGTCATGAAGGAGGGTGCCATAATAGTTGTACAAATTCTATTAGATAGAGCAATTAGATGAGTCTGAACACTCGGTTTTAGATGTTTAAAATACTTACTGCATCATAAATGGTCCAGAGCTGTGTGTGTTAAGGTGCCCCCAGTATCGCCCAGACCAGCCCAAGATCTCGATAAGCCCGCATAGAGCCACCGTTGGCAACATATACCAGACTTTCAGCGAAACAGCCTGGAACACATGTGCCACTAGGAAAATCAACGATATTAGACTTTGTTCGGCGAATATGCGGACCGAAATACGTACGGGTAGTCAAGGAGAACAAGACAAGGAAAAGAATACAAATCCACCCAGTAGGTACATAATTGAATGGGTTTCCGTCGCCCTCAGAAGGATCAGACTGACTAGCGCTCGTGTTGGCGGCGGCTATGCTCATATGGCGTTGGGCGACCAATTTACTTGGCATAAAGGAAGTGAACAAACATACCAACGACCGCGCGGAGAACTGAAGCCGACATTATAGCGAGAACGTCGAGGGTAAAGTGAATGGGAGTTTTGTTATCTCGACCCCGTAACCCACAAAGCCATGATATATGTGAACTTCGCCAGATGTTGGCTAAGCCGATGCGGCTCAAAACGATCGGCGATGGCCAAATCAGTGACGAGATAGAGTCATGGTTAACATACTCGGTCATATCAATCGTGAGTGTACTGCTAGGTTTGATAACATTTTGTTCTTCAAAAGGATTGTGCTGCTATCTCTCCACGATGAGGTAGTGTGCAAGTCCGAACGAGCCTCGGCGACCCGCAGATCGAGCTCGAAAGTCTAGGCATCAGAGAACTCAGAGCTGGCCCGAGCCCGAGTCGGGCAGTGCCAATGACTTCATGTTGGCCGTTCATCGACTGGCCGCCAGTCGTAGTACAAGATTGAGGTCGAGATTGGAACGAATGAAAGATACACGACCCAACATCAGGGCTTACGTCATACATTCCAGGCATCATGTTCCTAGATAAGATTAGATAAGGTTTACCTTTCCAGCTGGATGAGTCAACTGCCTCGCGGTTTGTCCAAAAGATTAGGCTGCAGCTCGCATCGACTCTCATGCTAAATAAATCATCAGGCTAACCGAACCAGAAAGTCACTGCTAAGCGAAGATAATGGAAAAATGACGCTCGTGTCTGCGTCGATTCTAGTTGTGGGCGTCCTTTCTGTCTCGCTTAGCTTGCGTGTTTACCCTTTACAGAATTATTCAATGGGCTTGGCAGATAGCGACTCACGCTAAGACGCTGTGCTCTTGATTACTGCTCTCACTGCGGATCGTCAACGAGGATATACCGACAGCGCCGAGGGAGCTGCGGTCCATGTTTTGCTGTGCTATAGCTCAGGGTCCGCATCAAGCTCCCGGGCACGCCGAGTAGCTTCGACCCCGAGCACGTTCGTAACAACGTATAAAGTCGCGGTGCACTGGGCCCTCGGTCTCAGCATCCTCCTCTTTCAAATATACCTTTCCCCTCTGCTCTCTGCTCTCCACTCGCATAATGTCCGATTCCGCTTTGGGTTATATCATGGGTTTGTACCAGCGATTTCAGTGTTTTTAGCATCGTACTGACTTAACAATCCTAATTTTTAGCTGCAGCAAACGCGACAGCTACCGCACAACCTGATCCATCTGAGGACTTACCGTTCAACTATATCCCCACTGGATGGGTGGGCATTACCTTCCTCGCTCTGTTCGGTGTAACAACTGGTATGTTCTCAACTTCTTGTTGTGACCTGTAGCTGACCCTTGTTCAACTACTAGCCACCCACTTATTGGAGGCGATCCTTTTCCGCTCTTGGTATATGATCCCAACGCTAGTTCTCTGTGGATTCTGCGAGTTGCTTGGATGGGCTGGTCGGTACTGGGGGCATGTATCGCCGCATAACGGTGACGCCTTCATGATGCAGTAAGTAGTTTTTATGCATAATTCAGAGGTGCGTGTGTTAACTGGGTCACCAGAATCTGCACGACGATCATTGCGCCATCGTTCATGACTGCAGCAATGTTCCTCATCCTGCCCAAAATCATCAACGAGCTCGGACCCCAGTATAGCCGCATGCCTGCGCGCCTTTGTAAGTCGTTGCGCTTGAATTTGCCTCTTCGGATTTGGCTGACTTTGTATATTTTTCTCAGACTCAATTATCTTCATCACCGCCGACGTTACAGCTCTCATCATCCAAGCGGCCGGCGGCGCGATGGCCTCCATCGCTGACACTCTTGATGGTGCCAACCAAGGTGGCAATATTATGCTTGCTGGTATCATAATTCAGCTTGG